>JAQIYK010000534.1:0-13607 GCA_034700465.1 Rotylenchus robustus
AAACCGGTTTTTTGTGAATTTCGAAAACAAAAGGGGGGACCCTATAAAAAATTTGTAATTTTTGGCATTTCGGGGGGGATGCCCCCCCGCCCCCTGGCGACGGGCCTCTCCCTGGTTTCAAGGACTTTCAATTACTGTCTTTTAGCCTACTCTGTCAATCAAATTAATCGCTTTGTTTACTTATTTGTTAACTATTTCCAAGGGATTTCTGCCAAGCGCCAACCATCCTCTTTTGCTTTTTATACAAAAATATATCCATTAAAATATAATCTAATTTTCAAAAAATGTATTGTTTAAATTTTTGGGACCAAACTAATTGTAAGAAAGATGCCTTAAAAATTCCAACCTACTTTTAAACATTGTGCTACCATTTCTTTTTTGTCTTCAAAAATCCAAACCATTTCGGTCGAGGTCATTCGCGCCGAGGTATCATTGATTGAATAAGGGGAAAAGATTCATTCCTTCGATGAAAATTTATTTTCCACTCGCGACAACACATTGTCCGGCGACCAAGGGATGGGTCTCTTTCTTTTGCTTTGTTTATCTTCCTTTCTTTATCCACCCTCCTTGTTTTTTCCCATTGATTTAATTTAAGGGTTTTGCTCCCAATTCAATCCATTTTATGCAAAATCCCAAAATGTATCCCACATTTTCATACCAATCTAACAAATTTATTTCACTTCTACATCAGGTAGGATAGGTAGGATTAGGATTCTTTTAGGTGTATTATCCACCCCGTCTTACAAACAATTGACTTTTTCTGGTTTGAAGCTTATTTCATCCGGAATGTTTTCAACTATTGATCCGTTTGTTGCTCATTTTATAGCGAATTATTCATTTTACATTCGACTTCAACCACAATTCATTTTTAGAAAATATTTTTTCAAAGAAAAAAGAAACTTGGGTTTCCACCAAGGAAATTTGCTAAAATCGGTGAATTTAGAAGCAGACCAGCAAATGCAGAAGAGGACATTTACCAACTGGATCAACTTTCACTTGGAAGAAGTAAGCCATTTTGGATCTCCAATAAGTTTTTAAACTTCTGCTTTTCTCCAACAAGAAACCAGAAGTTTAAAAACTCCTGAAAAAGAAAACTCCTGGTTTCTTAAAAATGAAGTCTGGATAATCCTCGTACACCAACTGATGAGTTCAAAGCATTCATTCTGAATTCATTTTTCAGCATTCCTCGTCCGGTCATATCGTTGACCTCTTCGAAGACATGCGTGATGGAGTGTTGCTATGTCATCTACTGGAAGTGCTTACGGGTGAAGTGCTGGTAGGCAAATTCATTATGTAATTTACCTATTCTTGTTTGGTTTCTTTTAAGCCGGTTACTACGGAGAGCTCCAAAAATGGTGCAATTACTGCTGTGAACGGAAGAAACACCCAAGTAAATGGGTAAGAAATACATACAGGCTTATTAACTTATTGCTGACAAGCATGGGTTCTCTATCGTAAAATAGAAGGAAAAATTACCAGAATTTTTTTAAAAAATAAAAGAAAAAAAACACATAAAGAATTCGTACATATAAATTAACCCGATCAGAAACTTTTAGCCCAAACTCCAAAATGTATTCCTAAAGTATCATCTTTCCAAATTCTAACCTTAGCTATTGTTACATTTCATAAAGAATATCAAGAAAAGTTGATAATTTTATTTATATAGCACCGCTAGAAAACGACAATTATCTGGTTCGGGGAGAGTTTATCATTTGAACAACTTGGGTACTGCACTAAAATGTCTTCGCGAAAGGGGACTGGAGTTGATGAACAACAGCGTGGTTGATTTGGCAAATGGGAATCCACACATTTGGCTGGGACTTATATGGCAAATGATATTGCACTTCCAAGTAAATATTAAAATATGTATTTAGATAGAATGAGAATTTGTATTTTCTAACTAAAAATTTGAAAAACGAATACACTTGCTCTAATTTATGCAGAGAACACACCCATGGAATAATAATTACGAGGGATGGAGGAATGATTTTTACCGGTAGATAAGGAACATTAAAAAGGAGACTAGCTGAGGTAGACAGAATTTATGAAGAACTAGAGTGAAAGGAGACTAGATTTGGCTGGAATGGGTCATCTTAAATATTATCGCAAATAAATTCATTCTCAATATTTCTCCACTAATTGAATAGGTGGAACAGAATTTGACACTTTTGCGACAATCAGCTTGGCATCAACTCCACCAACAGCAAGTGGATTCTCACATGATTTGGCCAAGTACCTCTAGTGGAACCGAAGAAAGGTCGAAAGTTGGCTTGAAAAAGGAAGGGGTCGAACAGCAATTGCAGAGCTGGATGAATGAGGAAATAATTGGGTGAGTTGAAAAATTATAAGACAATTAGAATTCAGAATTATAACATTTTTAAATTTCGAATGATATAATAAAGTGCAAAAAAGGATATTCTTAAAAAATGGAATTATACAAACGGCTTTGCGCTACATATTTTATTCCCCAACAAAAATTACAGCGATCTCGGCTTATGTGTCCCTGATTTGGATCGGAGCTGGCGAGATGGACGCCTCTTGTCTGCTTTAGTGCATCGATTTGCGCCGGCGCTAATGTCTAGAGGAGATGTACTGGGAGGAAGTAGTGATACGGAGAGTGCTCATCAAAGAGCCCAACGTGCAATGGAAATGGCAAGATTGCATCTTGGCATTCGGTTAGTCGTCTTTTTTTAATTTATTTTATCTTTTCATGTCAGTTAGCATCATAACATTTTTGGTTGTTTACATTTTTAACGGTTTTACTATGAAATCAAAAAAATCGAAAGTTACGTGACTCAAGTATTGTTCATTTATTTGCTTTTAATTAATAATTATGACTTATTAGTCCACTTCTGGATCCGCAAGATGTTTGCACGCCCGAGCGAGTGCCGGACAAGCGTTCGATGATAACTTACATCTCACAGTATCCGCGTCTTTCCCACTCGCCACTGTATCATCCGGAAAAAATTATTGGAAAGGAAGTCACAACAAAAATAAGAGAAACAGTACACGCAACAGTAAAATTGAGTGAAAAGGTAACTGTTAAAAAGAACAGTTGAAAATTGAGAGTATTACAAAATGCATAATTTAAGATTGAAATGTTTCACGAATGGCTGGATTGGTTACATTATACAGTTACAGATGAACGCCTAAAATTGGCTAATAAACAACGGGTGACACTTCGACACTTTATTGTAATTGGATTCATTCAATAATATATATTATTTATATATAAATATAATAAATATTAATTTCAGTGGTTCACAGAAATACGCGAAGAATTTTGGGAACGAAGAAAAGTGATTATAGAGGAGGTACTCAAAGAACTGAAAAATGCTTCCTCCGAGTTAGAGGATACAGTCAAAATGGAATTAGCGGAACTCGAGGTAGAGATATAAATCTTCTATTTTGTCGTACGATTGTACTTTTTAAGTGCGCAATTACTGAGTGGGAAACCCATCTTTTTTCCCTTTCTCCCTCAAATTATTTGGCTGAATTTACTGATCTCTTTACTTGGATCTCATCGGGGGAGAAATTGTTGGTTGACACTGTTCCTGTTCAATTAGACGCGAGCAGAATTGACGATACATTGACGAGACTGGAGACATCTATTGACGGAATGGAGGTTTTGGTCATTCAATCCTTGTTTTACTGTTATCATTATTTTTCGTTGCAGCGTTTCTTTCACGCTCTTCCCGACCAACGAGTCATTTTGTACAATTTGGAACAAGCCATCGGTTCTGAACCTCTTACATCCAAAGAGTCTCTCGTCCAGCCAAGTCATTTGCTCAGTGATTTGAGACGCCGATTAGACATTCTGTCCGAAAGACAGCGATTAGCCACGGTAGAGATGCTATTTGAACAAACACGGTTCCGCGTTTTGGAACGTTTGAGCATATTGAAATCCAAAAATCGAATTTGGAAGGAGCAATTAATCAGCGAGGAGAGCACAAGATGTACTTTGATGGAATGGACGGTAAATAACTGAAAATATTTGTTTTAATTAAATATTATTTCAAGGAATTTGCGTTGCAAGAACAGCCCAAAGATTTTTATGAACAATTGGTTCTTTCCATGGAGAATGCCATCCCCGCAAATCAATTGAAAGGTCACTCAGGTGGGCCACTTATCGTAATTTTCTTAACTCACTTTGTCCTCGTAAAGGAATGGCCAACCATGCATTTCAAATACACAGTCAACTCTCAAGAGAACTACGTCGGGAAATCGATCGTTTTTACGCGTTTGGAGATATTTTGGAAAGATCAGTGGATTTATGGCGAGAATTTGAATGTTTGGAAAAGCAACTCTACGAACTTCGTGAGGAAGACGAATGGGATACAAAGCTGGAAAGTTGTCAGAAATTGGCTGCCGAAATTGGTGCCATTGGAGGAGAATTAACTGAAAGTTCAGGCAGAGAAGCCGATAGAAGAATAAACGAGATCAAACGAAGTGAAAATTGGGAAAGAAAGGAGGTAAAATGGAAGTGAATTAAGTAAAATAATTAGGTATTTAAGAAAGTTGTTGTTGAACCAATTCAGGCCGAACCTATTGAAGACACAAAGTTTTGGAAGTGGCAAACGAAATCTAACGAATTGGCACAGAAAAAACCCAAAAACAGTGAGGAATATGCTGAGCTATGTGACCAACTTAAAGTAATAAAATTATTGCAACATTCTTTTAATTCATTTTTATTTATTTTTAAGGAACGCGAAAAGGAATTTTGCGTAGTCAATGAAAATCTTTCTACTTGGTGTAATGTCGCCCAAAAGGAGAAAACTGAAATTGATCGGATGAAATTAATCCTTCAATCTCTAAGCACCCGTCTAACAGAACAATTAGGCACATTAGTAGCCTTAAGGCAACGATTCACAAAATTGGAAAATTTGTTGACCCAGTTGGAACAATGGACACTACATCATGATCCTGATTCGGACATGGTAAGGAAATGTAGCTAAATGCATATAGTATGTTGGGTTTTATTGAATATGATGATTATTTGGGATGGTTAGGGTTAGTTTTACTTGTTTAAAAAAAATCATATAATAGATAGAGTATGACACCGGGGTGGGTAGTTGGCAGACCCGTAACGAGCCCAGACATTTCGAGGGGGGCTATGTACAAAAATGTTTGAACAATTTTCGCGAATTTTGAAAACAAGGGGGACCCTATTAAAAAGTTTAATTTTTGGCATTTCGGGGAGGGGATGCTTCAGCCCCTCCTAGCCCCCCTCGTTACGGGCCTGGTAGTTGGTATACAAAAAACAACGCTTAATTTTGAAGTCAGGGTAAAATATTCAATTTCTTTCGACACTATTTCTTTAACTATGTCAAGGCTTCGAGATCGATTGAACAACGTGCTCGTTTGGTTGAATGGTCGAACAAAGAGCTAGTTGAACTGGCTGCACTTGATTGTGATGAGACAAGGGATTTCCCATATGCACTTAACTTTTCTTCACTTTCTGCTATGATGAAGAATATACGACAGCGATTTACGGTTAGTATTATTTTTTGGCATTTTATTTTATGTTTAGAACTCCTTTGTTTACCATTGCATCACATCCTTAGTTCCGCCGCTTTCTTTCTATTTTGCAGTGCCTATAATAATTTCAGTTAATCGAAATCCGACGAGTTGAAATCCAAATCGAAGTGATTGAGACCCAAACTTTGATCACTCAGAGGCGGAAACTGCGAAAGAGCAAAAAGTTGCAGAAGGTGCATTTTTAACTGGAGCTTAAAGATTATGCTTCGAATATTTTCCCATTGCTTGGCATACTTTACTGTCACTAGGTTAAATGATGCCAATTTTGTTACTCATCTTTTAAATTGCTTAATGGAGGGTGTGCAGATACATAACACATTGACAATCAATTCCATCAATTTATTTTTTTAGACAGTTTTCGGGAAATCTTCAAGTATTTATGAAAAATAAAGTTTAAAGAAATTTAAGTAGTTTCAATTTGGGTGTAAGCATTTCAGTTTTTGCACATTTTGTTTGATGCAAACATATTCAAAAAGGGGTTTTTATACACCACTATTAACACACTAACACTGGGAGGGGTTGGGGTTGTCACTGCTAAACTGCTAATATGCTTAAGATTTTATTCAAGGTGGTATCTCAAACCAACGAAGAGGAACTACGACAAGAACTGGCTCGCCAAACCATTGCAACAAATTTAGAACAATTGCAACTTGTCGCTTCTACACCGGTTCCGGCTATCGAAATGGGAGAGTCATCTAATAAGGATGGAGCTTTGGTACGAATCAACTCTCTCAAACATAGATTAGAGAAGGCCGAAATGGACGCCACGCATGTTGGACCGAACAGCACGCAAAAGGTAATTAATAGATAAAACCATATATGGAAACCAGTTGAATAATGTAGGTGGACCTTTGGGCATTGCTGAAACGAAAAAGGACGGTGTTGGCGAGACAAGAGGAATCCGAAGAGGAGGCACGTGCTTCTATCAAGGAAATGAAATTGATAGATGCGGAATTGGGAGAGGAACTCAAAGGCAACACAGAATTTGACAAACTGAACACGGAATGGACAACCAAAAAGAAGAGACTGGAATCATTATTGCTGTTAAATGATCAGCTGAAGAAAGTGTGTTTAAAAATTGAAGAGGAAAATACTGAAATTGATGGATTGAACACGGAGTTGGATGGCTTAGAACATGCACACTCAGACTTCGTGGATACCGGTTTAAATTGCTTAAATTTCGCATTATTTTGTTGTTTTAGATATTTCTTTGAATCGTCACATTGCACAACGAATTGCGAATGCACGCAAAAGGTTACAAAGTAAAAGAATGGAAATGTTTCGACAACAAAGAGATTTACTACGACAAAAGATGGATGCGCTAAAAAAGAGCCCCGAGGGAGATTTGCAAGTCGCACTACAAGTAATTAAGGTAAGTGATGTAAATACATATGTTATAACTACACTTCTATAACTAAAACTAACGAACAGATTCGAAGACTTTAATTTTAACTGAACTTCTCATCTTGTTCATCCTTTTCCGTCACCGATTTGAGTTCACCAATTCCCTTTATATTTTCCTTTTTTTTCAATTGACGGTGTCGGTAAACATAAAAGTGTGGTCCTGACAAAGCGACATATTTTGCCCTTTACTCTCACCCCGCTGTTCATCGATCGTGTTGTCCATCCTCCATCTCTACCTTTCCTTCGTTTCTTCTTTCCATTTCTATTCTATTTTTTCACACATGTTTTCTCTTCTTTTTTTCTAACCAGCTAGCCGGTGTTGATGTTTTGGCAAAATTGCGTTCTGCCTCATTAATCACAGCGATGTCAAAAATTGACAAAAAATTATATATTTGAAAGTAAAGTTTTGGAAAGGTATGAAGTTTTCATTTGATGTGATTTGCATAAAAATTATATTGTATGTTTTTTCTTACAAAATCCTAGTAAAATAATTTAGTTTTAATTTTGTTATCACTGATGTTTGAAAGATACTAGTAGAGATTTAACAGAGTTGACGCTATAACTAAAAACACAAAAACAAAAACGCTTTTGTTTTTAGTCTTTTCGTTTTTCGAACAGCTGCTATTTTTCATACGATTATTTTTTAATATTTTCCATATCTTTATAAACCCTTCATTCATTTCCGCAAAACGTTTATTTCTTTTCCTCTCAATGTTGGCTTTTTTCTGTCCCGTTCTCAATCAATCAATGGCTTTTTGCTTTTTTTCATTTTTAAAATCGAGAAAAGCAATCAATCATCGTCCAACGTCAACTTCCCACAACCAATCACTGCTTTTTAGACAATCTAGAAACATTCTTGCATTCTTCCATAAACTTCACTGATTAAATTTTTGGTTCATTTTATTAGGCGTTTTTTGTTGTTCTTTTTAAAACTCATAAAACCAGCTGATAATGTTTTTTTAATATCTATAATTGTTTTTTCAACTACATTTGCAATTTGTCTTTCTTTACCTGAGGCCCGTTCCCTTTATCAGTATTTTCGTTTTTTATCATTCAAAATCAGGATTAACCGAAACCACAATGAACGCAATTTTTAAATTATTTTCTGATACAATTCGAAAACGATTGTAATTCTAATGTTCTAGAATATTTTGATGTGTTGATTTTTAAAGCACGTTTAATTTTATTGTTCAAAATTCAACTTTCTTTTTCATTATTTTTGATTTTTACACGAGAAAAGTGTTTATTCATTTATTTTTATTCATAGGAAGTTGTGCGGGAAGCAACCATCCTTCAACACCACAGTAATATTCTCCCTGAATTGGATTATAACGAAAAACCACGCTCATCTAACCAACAATTGTCATCGCATGCTTCTGAATTGCGTCGGCTTGCATCTGAAGCAAATCAACTACAAAAAGTTTTGGATACAAAAATGGATTTGTTGACGCGTTTGAAGAGGTTGGAAGGAAGAGTAGAAGACATCGAACGAGACAACAAGGGTTGCGATGTTTTGCTTATTAGTGCTCAGGTAGGTAAACCTTAATAAATATTATAACGAGTGAGGATAATAGCTAAATGTTTTAACTATACATTCTTTCTAAAGAAGTATAATTTTCATGATTTTTTTAAATCTGAAATGCCAAAATATTTTTTAAAATTTTTCTTACAATTTTTGTTTCTATTCTAACCCCATTTCAGTTATACATGCTGCTCACTTACCCCCCAAAAAGTGCTCACTTTCCACTCAAACGCTTTAATTTGGGTGGAAAGTGAGCACTTTTTGGGGGGTAAGTGAGTATTTCCGTTCAGTTATATGCTATATGCTTATTGGAGATTTAGACTTATGTACAGCATTTAAAATTGATCTTTAGTTGGAAGCCGTGTTGGGAATTTTGGCTAGTAATCTAAAGCAGTTGAACGAAGAATTAACACCAGAATCTACTGACCTAGAGAATGTGCTGGGACGAGTTGAAGCCAATTTTATGCAAATGGAATTAGAGAATGTGAAACGGAGATTGAGCACTGTCAGAGAACACATAATTGAACTGAAAAATTTGATGGAAAACAGACAGGTGAAAAGTGTATAAAATTATGAAACCGACTTTGTTATTTTTAATAAGGTATTCCTTATCAAATTGTGTGCTTTCAATGATCTTGCCGAAAAATGCAAAGATGTTACAAAACGTTCTCTTCAAGCAATTTCGGCAAATGAGACAAAAAAATTGGTAAGAAATATTCAGTTGTTGAAGAACAAATATTTTTTATTTTGCAGCATGAAGAATTGAATTCATTGCGAAAACAAATTTTGGATTCTGTCAAAGAAGTGAGGGACGCACAAGTTAATGCACGAATTTCATTGCCCGATGCGGATGTTTCGAAACTAATGGAAGGAGTGTTGACGGAGGGAGAAGAGCGTGCGATGGAACAGGTGAAACATAGTGCTGATGCTGAGCGAGTATAATCTTTTTTCAGATGCCTTCTTCATCTAATGTTAATGAACTTGAACATTTTCTGAGTCTATTTGGTCAATTGCAAGAATCTTTTCAAGACTTATTGGAACATTTCGAAGCTGGAACAGTGTCACCGGCACTTTTTCTCGAAAAGATTACGGTAAAACATTTAATTTTTAAATTTATTTTCCTTCATTTACACGGTTAAGAACTCAGTCAATTCTGAAGGAAGAATATTTGACGAATTGGAACATTTATCTTTGAACAAAATCTCTCTCCCACAATCCATCGCCATAACCGAGAACATCCGATTACTCAGAGAACAATTTCGCAGACGTTGTACGGAACAACAAAATCGAATTGAGGTAGTAATTTTCCTTCAACTTTTAATCATCTTATTTCATTCTTTTGAAGGAGTTTCTTTCACTTTGCTTGAAAGCATTTCGAGACAGACTAGCATCGATTGAAGCAGATTTGGGAAATGCCATTGAAAGGCGGGATAATGAACGGGTGGAAGTGCTACAGAGGGTTGGATATGCGGATCTCAGACAAGTTAGCACTTTTATTTATCAGTGTTGCAACACCAATAAACATATTTTTAGGAATGGGATTTGTTCAACGGGACTTTGTATCAATTTCCTTCTATCATCGAATCCACATTCTGGAAACGACATTGGTTCAAACGTTTCCAACAATTGCAACACAGCATGGAAATGTTTAGTGTTAAATTAGATGCGGTGAAGGTAAAATAACGAAAGAAAAAGAGTTAATGTATTTTTTATTTTAATTAAAGGAAGCACTAAAGGGAAGAGAAATGCGCAGGGAACAGCGAATGTTACAGAATTTGGACTCATTCACCAAATGGCTAGAATTGGTACGTCTTACTTATTAGAAAGCCTATAAATCTATAAATTATATGATTATAAACGTGCAACACATTTTATTAACACATTATTTGCAGATAGTGTATATCTATTTTCAACTTTTCTTGCCATTGCGTTATAAAATTTTTAATTAAAAACATACATCTATTGACAGAAAAAGAAATAGCAATCAATCGAAATTGAGATTGTTGACGAGATAGTTGTTAATTGGTAAACAAAATAAGGCGAATAGATGAAAAAGAAATAGCGCAAAATGAAAGAATATAAAATTCCACTCATTTCAATTTTCTTTTAGTTTTTTATTATTTTCAGATAGAAAGTGAAGTTGCCCAGTTGCGCTCGCAATCAGTGAATATTTTTGGACATGAAAAGAATGAGAGAAGGGCAAGATTGATCGAATTACGCGATAGTTGTGTGAGTCACTTCAGATTGGTAAGTTTAATATATGGAATTTCTACTGATATTCTTATTCAAGTTAATAAATGCTCTTGTAGGTCGCTAAACTTCAAACCTATGAATTTGCCAACAATGAACAACATCAAATTGCTCAAAGGCAATGTCAGCAATACCGCAAATTGATGGAAGCTTTTGAAAAGATGGAACTTCCAAACTCTCATTTAATACCCGTGAAGAGATTAACTCGAGAGGGATCATCAACAAGTTCTGGAGAAGAAAAACTTTCAGTTCGCGCCCCGTCACAAGTAAAATATTTAACGTGTTGTTTAAAGGAAACCAATTTTTTGTTGATTAGCTTTCATTGTCCTCCTCAACAATATCCGATCTGGACAGTGATCTTGCGTCCGTACATAGTGAAGTGCTGGTTGCTGAAGCATTGGCACATTTCTCTCAACCCTCAACATCAACAACGGATTCTCAAGCAGAAGAATCAAATTTAGTCCGAGAGATCGCATCCAATCTTGCACCAACTGAACAATTGAACCATCTGCCAATTGATCAAATTGAAAAGGATGTTCAAAAATTGTTACTGGCCATAGATCACATGCACGCTCGCTATTATATACCAAAGCCGCTAGAAGAAGTTCAGAAGGACGCAAGTTCTCTTAAGGTACTCAAATTGTTTTATTTACAGATAAAAGTAATTATGTTGCTTTAGCTCTTAGCAAAGCAGCTGACGGAATTTAAGATAAATTTGAAAAAAATAGCCGATGCAACAACAGAGGTCGGTTATAAAAATCGTTTGCTAAAGATGGTGTCCAACTTGAAAAGAGAGAAAAATGGACTGAAGCGATTTCACAAAGCATTGACCACCGAACTTGAGGATGAACTCGCTCTTCGAGTTAATTATTCGCAAATCGCTGGAGAGCTAACGAATTTGGACGAAGAAGTTCGAATAGCCACCGAAACTGAATGTGTCCCTCAGACAGCGGATATGCTGCCAAGGATAGAACTGCAAATTGAACTGCTCAAAAAGCAATGCCGATCGGCCAGAAAATATGTTGAACTGAGTATTGACGGATCAAAGTCGACGAGCCCATCGCGAAGAAAAAAAATCATCTTTAGACTGAGCAACAGTGTTACAACAGTAATTCAGGTGGATATGGGATATTTCAACTATATATTAGTTCAAGTTTTGAAAATTAAACATAATTAAAACCCGATAATTTTATGATCCATCTTACAAATTTTTGGATCTTATGGCATATATAGATGGTAAGGGGATTTTCCAACATTTTTATCCAGTCCTCATTTTATCCTTCATATTTGAAAAATATGCTTAACTACTGACTAAATAATAATATTTAAATTTTCTATATAGGTTATTGAGGATAAATGGCGCCGAAAAGAAATGGAAGCAAAAAGATTGAAAAGGAACCAAGCCAAATCAGAATCAGACGCCGAACTAGCAAAATTGCACAAAAAGTTAACGGCACTGAAGCAAGAAACTGAATCAGAACTGGAAATAGAAGAAATCGGAGAGAATAGCCAAAAACCAGAAAAATCCGTATTCAAGAAGATAAAGTCTATATTTGGGCATAAACTTACTCCGGAAAGAAAACTATCGGATGGAACAGAGCAAACAGAAAAAGCACATGAGGGTGAGAATATTCATTGCTTATTAGTCAAATATGATTAGTTATTTAGAACTAGAGAAATTGCCGAGACTTGAAGATGTGCACAAAATGATAGATAAATCGGAGCTTATGAAGCAAAAATTGGGAGAGTTGTTAAGCCATGGTGGAGAACTATCCGAACAACAAATTCTATTGATGCAACAAGTGCACAACGAACTGATAAAGTTACTTGATGAATTGGAAGAAGAGAAGGGCAAGGAAGTGTCGAAATGCAAAGTCAGATTGACGCAACTGGTTGACTCGTTCCAACTGTTGGCTACACAATACACCGAAAAATTGGCTGAACAAGAGGAATTGAAACAATTATTGGATAAACACAACAAAGAAGTCAATGATGTGAGCAAGAAAGGAGAAGAATTGCTCAGAGAACCGGAAGCAAGTTCAGAACAATTTAAAGCAGCAATATCCGATTCGGAGAGGGTGGTACACAATGTTGAAACATTGATTGCTCAAAGCGATGTTTTTCCAACGGCAGTGAATGAATTAAAGCGAGGACTGTATCAATTGAAGTTGATAAACCAAAGGCTGGTCCAAGAACACACAAACTCAACGGAGATGAAGGATACGGTGGAAAATGGTCTTACATTGTTGGAAAAGTTAAAAAGAGATGAAAACAAAATGAAAATACTATTAACTTCGGAATATAAAGACGCAAGTGAAACGGAGATCTTAACTATCCTAGAGGTTATTCAAAGTTCATTCCTTAAAAGAATGATTAATTTTTGTTAGTTTTATTCAGGAAATGATTGTTCTCGGAGAAAAGTTGAGCTTGGTTAAAGAAGCACTAAAAAGGATAGAATTCGAATTACCAATAATAAACGAAATAAATTCACACTTGGAGGTCATTGAGGTGCGTTCAAAAATTTTCGATATTAAAATTTTGATAAAACAAATTTAGAATGCAAGAATCGATGTAAAAAAATTGTTTGATAAAAAGCAAGCTGCTGTATTGTTACAAAATGAAAGGGAAGAACAATTATCGGACCGAATTAACGAAGTAACTGTTGATGTGATCCTTATAAGAAGAGAGAAAGAAGACTTTGACGAAGAATGTGAAAATGTTGCGAAAGTCGTGCTGAATATTCCGAAGAAAAAGAAGCAACCTAATCAGGCGGCCTTAAATGAACAACTTCGTGAACAAATAACTGGACTAAATGGTGCCATCGTAGAATTGGTCAAACAGGCACAAGCAACTCTGATCGACCCGAAAGCATTGCCTCAATCCTATGAACAAC
>JAQIYK010000535.1:0-13597 GCA_034700465.1 Rotylenchus robustus
TTTTTTGCTGCAATAATAAAAATGCACCCCTAAAAATCGACTTTTCGGCGCGAATAAAAAAAGGTCGCCAAAAAATTCGATCCCCCCCTCGAAAAATTTTTCTGGCTACGCCACTGCAAATAAGCCTACCTGATAAGATTTGAAGTGTTTCTTCTTCCATACCATCAAAATGATTTGTGCCACGACGAGCGATACAATGAAAATGATGAACATTTCTGCATGCATCACATCATGTCCCTATAAACCATTTAAAATTCACAACGGCAAAAATTTGACTCAACGGTTAAAGCTTTAGTTTAGTGGCATTTTCCTCAAAAATTATTTTTTACAAGTGCTTTGCATTTTTGTCTTTGGGCGATTTTTTTGAGTTAAACTATTTAATTTTTTGGCACCCCTAGTTACAGGCTTGAAATACCTTGTGCTTCCTGTGCATTTCTTCGTGTTCTCGCTGCCAGCGCATCTCTTCTTGAAGCTGAAACCAAAAATTCTTTTATCGCTTTAAAAAAAGATTTCGTACCTCGTCTTCTGTCATTCCCTGGGTGTCGATTAAACCATGTGCCGGCATAAATAATTAATGTGACTAGAGCCTCTAGTTTAGTAATAATGTAATTGTAGATTATAATTCTTCTAGTATGCAAATAGTCGCCATCACTGATGGGCACCCCCAAAACCCCTCTCAATTGGGGGGGGGGGGGGGAGGCGCAGAAAATTTCCAACCAAAAATGCAATAAAACCGAAAATTTAGGAGAGTGGCGCAGCCAGTCGAAAATTTCCCATCAAAAATGCAATAAAAATAAAATAGGTTCTCCGTTAAGGGTGGCGCAAAATTTTTCGGTTTTTTCCTTGGGGGCTGCCCACCTGTGGTTGCCTGGTTGCCATATTCTACGCAAATTGTGAGATAAATTATATTTTTTTGGAAAGAAAGCTAGACTTTTATTTTATTCATTCGTTGGCTTGGCCAAATGTATGTACAAAAAGACATTTCGAAAATTGCAAAAATAAAAGACCTGAAAAATTCAGTTATTGTGAAAAGTTCGGTATAAGGTGAAATAAAGGGATAATGAGACTAAAGAAATACAAAAATATGTAATATCAATCGATGGCATGTTCGCCGCATAAGTACAACGCGTATTCGAAGGAGGTCAAGGGAATTGCACAGCTCGGTAGCGAATTTTGAATTCTTGGCCGCCCGTTTTTTATTATTATATTTGTTATTTTATTACATTGTATTACAGAATTTTTGGACAACAGCAATTAGTAATAAAATAAATATTCAGTATAAAATATTTTCCCTGGTGTTCCTTTTTCAACTCTCTCTTTTCCTCTTTACAATTAGTGAATTCATAATTTAATTAAAGATAGTAAAAATTATTAACAATTCAACAATATACTGTTAACTAGACAAAACTACAATATATAAAAATTTATTTCTGTAAAAATAACAAGTTTAAATATTAACCCGTATTGTTATGAAATATCGAATTGAACGCCCAATTTATTGGTGAGTATCCAATTGGCAAATATCGCTTCGTTGGCTAGTTTCCGTTCCAGCAAAGGGTCGTCCATATTCACATGCAATAGCTCAATTAGTTTCAAAAAATGCAACAAAACCGCTTTCTGCAAATGACGCCTAAAAATTAACTTTTTGAGAAAGTTAATTTTGTAGTAACAATACCTTCTCAAGAGGATCCGTACATGTTTAACACCAACAGAAAAGTGTAACTTGCTGTTAGCATGCCATCTCCGCAACATTCTTCGCAATAATTGGATATCGTCCTTTGTTTTCGCGATGAGTCGCAGAATTTTCTCCTTATTCTTCGCCAAACAATTTCCTTTGCAAATGACAAAAGCTAACAGCCATCTGAGTTGCTCTTGACATCGGGGTAGAATAAAACCAAGTAAATTAGGCACCGTGAAAGCAAGATCATTGTGGAAAGAAAAGCTTTGCTGTTCACTGAACAGTATATTGTATGTATAAAGTATAAACACTTATTAGCAAAACATTTTTAAAATTTCTATTGCACATATAAATATACCTCTTGGCTGGAAAGAAAGCGATGGAAGGCAAGAGATGGAAGTCAAATTTCCATGGCAATGTATTTTTGGTGACATCGATGCTATAAAAAATAAAAGCTATAGGATAAACGAAACCCGTCAATTTTTACGTATAAAATTTGATGAATTCATCAAAGTCGTAGAAATATTGTTGTGTTTGATGGAAGAAATGCAGAACAGTTTGCGATGGCCCGTGCCAATCACCACCAGAAAAGAATACCACAGCATCATGCGTTCGATTCTGTTTAATAAAGTACTAATGAGCAAATGAACCGATTCGAATTGAATTTTTAAGTGCCCTTACATACCAAATTTAGAAGTTCCTCGGAAAACGTTTGTCGGTTTAGCCTGCTCATCACACTCGGAATAAAGAGATCATCCTCCTCATCCTCAATTTCATCTTCGTCTATTTTCTGATTTTTTGGTTTCCAATACAGGGTGTTGTTAAAGTAACCACTAATAAAGGCAGCCAAATTAGTCCTAAATTGTTTGAGTCTTCATGAAATATGATAATAAAGATAAAACTGACAAGTTAATATTTTGATTTTCCATCCAAAATATCCGCTCATCTTCTCTCACTACAATGGCCACAGCATCTGATGTTTGCGAGGGATCTTCATCAGACAATCCCCATTGCTCCATAAACTGTCGGCCAAATCGTTTATCCATCATCAAAAAGCCCAGCGATTGATTCAATCGGCATCCGGCTCCAATAAGCCAATTTAGAGTTGAATCCAGTACCATTTCAGACAAATTGTTGTCGTCTTCAACATCCTTTGACAGTTCTCGATACACCTCATAATGTTGTCTACGAATTAGCCGGTTAAATTTGCACAACATACGCCAGTTCCAATTAATATCCAAAAAACCAGAATTGGAAAATGCCTTCCGATATTTTACAAATCGTTTTCTGTAGCAACAATAGCGGTTCAAAACGACTAAATAAGCGAAGCCTTCAAACAATGTAATAAAATTTGTTAAATACCTTCTGGAAAAAATTCAACTATTTTGTGGCAGTTATCCTCCTCATCTGACAATTCGATCTCTTTATGACTTTGGTTGTTATTTGAATTTTTAGCATCAAATTTGCACATTCCTCGCAACATAAACCATACACAGCATGAATGCAACTAAAAATAGGTCAAAAATTTGAACCTTTAATGTTAGCAACTACAACAACCTGTTCCTTCTTTAAAGCGCACACTTTACTCGTTTGGGTAATGAATTTTTTGAAAGAAGGCATTTCATAATTGTTCAAAGGCATTTGCTCAATATTTCTTAAATCTGTTGTTGGGCAATGATAGAAGAGTTTGACAAGCTATGTGATGTTTGATTATGTAAACAAAACAATTTTAAGAACTTACATTTTTTAACACAATTTCACTTGGACTGTGGTAGGATACACCGAGCAAATTTGTGAAAAGCACTACAGTTGCTCTCGAAGTGTTTAATTTTTGGAAAAGTGCATCCGATTTGCCATTAGTTTCCAAATCTGAAGATGTAAAAAATTTACTTGACAAAACATGACAAACCCAACCTTCCAATTCCAGCTCATAAACCGCTTTTGAAGCATATTTTTCTGTACACTCATTAATCCAATTTATCACATTCTGTGACTTCACATCTTTTTCAATGTCTAATAAGGCGACTCTTTGCATGGGTTCATTCTCATAGAAAGTGTAGAAGTTGAGCTGGTTGCTGTCATCGAAGCCCAGTTCCTCGGCTAACGTCTTGTTGAGTACGACGGCAAATGCCATTGAGGAGCGAGTATCTGCTGCTTTGTAAGCACTATTGAGGAAAACATGATATGACCGGGATAAAGGCCTAGGTAACTAAATTGATTTCGGCATTTGGAAAATAATTCAAAAATATCACCTCAAATTCAAAATGTCCAATTACCAAAAAGTCATAGGAAAGTACTGTTTTGCGCATTTCATTTACAGATTGTATCCTTTGCAAAGGGTTCAAGAGGTAATGTACCCAACTTAAAGAAAATAATTTATTAATTCTTAAATTCAAATATATTGTATTGTAGTGTTGTACCTAAACAGTCTATCGGATGAGAAAACCTGGTTGAATACAATAGGATATCCGTATGAAGTGTAAGCAAATATCACAGGAAACGAAAGGAGTTTGAACATTTTTCTACATTGCCCTCTGTAGTAGTGACAGTTGACGGTAATAAACTTCACCTAATAAAAGACCTATAAATTTATAACGGAAAAATCGGAGTAATTTACCGATTTCAAATGCAAAAATGCTTTCGCAACTTCAACAAATGAATGCCTAAAGTGCTTAGATCGACTCTCCCATGGAGCATAGAGCATCTTAACTTTTATATATTGTAAACGTATGCTATGTTTTACCATTATATATACGTATACAGTTATATATACGTACCATTATTTTTTGCGCCACCAAATAAATTTAATTTAAAAATTTCGTTTCCTTGATTATTCTTGACAACTCTTACATTACATTAAAAAAAACGCCCGGCGACGCGTTTTTTAGATAAGGAAAAACATGAGGATCAGAGAAAAAGAAAAAACGCGCTCAGAGCAGTCCAGGATTTTCTGGAAGGGGTACACACCCACACCCCCGCACCCCGGGGTGGGTTAAAATTTGGCGACCTTTTTTTAGTCGAGCCCATAAGCCGACTTTTAGGGTGCATTTTTATTACTGCAGCGAAAAATCGATTTTTAGGGGTGTAATTTTGTTTTGAGAGCTCAATTTTCATAATTTTGCGGCGAAAAATTTCAATCAAAACTTTTTATAAAACTTACAACAATAGTAAATTCAGCCCTAGACACAAGCATCTCAGGTGGTGGCACATTTCCATCATAAAAATCTACTACCGCTCCATTTGTATTCCGGATGAAAGGAGTTGGAGGTGGGGCCTCTCTTATTACGGAATTTGTTCTGGTAAACAAGCTGAAATAATTTCGCAATTTTTTCGCAATAATTCAAGATTAACTTACATTGATAAATGGATTAGGGACCATATAAATATAATTAATGAGAGTATTCTGCTGGCCATCTTGCGTAAGTTACGTTTTCTTGATCTAATAACTAAATTTGTTCATTAACTCATTTTTTAAATGATAATGAAAAACCGGTGTTTGCATCCGAAATTGGATCGTAAGTATATCGGACCCTGACGTTTCTAGTGCAATGTTGACTAGCTTCCAACACAGCTAATTCTGCTTGTTCTTCAACTAATTTGTACACGTAATCTTCGACGACAAGATTGCTGTTGATATTGAAAGCAGCAGCGGTGGTAGGAGTAGTAGTAGGATAAGAACAGCTTTCGATCTCAGTTTCAGAGTATTTTTTGATACTATTATTAGAGTTTGACGATCTTGACGATGACGTCATTCGCGTTGTACACAAACAAACAATAAATAAAGCTTAATTTATGCAAATATCCTGTTGTCAGCAAAACTGAAAATGAAAATCATTAAATTAATTAATGTATGCATGCATAGTAGAATTCTAACATTCTACGAGTGAGTGTGCAAACAAACAGTTGGTTGGCCGTTGCCCCGTTGCATGAAGTTGTCAATTACACGCCCACACCCCCACCAACAAACAACCAACAATACAATATACATATTATACATACAATACAACTCCCGGAATGGGCTGGGAAAATGGAATTTGAAAGTTAAAATTAATAGCAAGTGTCCGCCGCGGGTCGGCCAATAGCCGACCGACCCGGGTCGCGACCCCACCACCCGCCCCCGCCCACCCCTTTCAGCTTTCACACACACCTAGACAAACCAAAAGATATGCCCTAATCTATAAGTTAGTAGTAGTATACTATATACTACTAACCTACTAGTAGGTAACCTGTATGATAGCTGATAGGTTACCAACCAGCCAACCACCAAGCAACCAACCAAAAAACCTTACTAAAAATTGTAAATTTCATTGCAAGCAGAAAGCCAGAAGAAAATTTTTTTAAACAAGATTCCAAGATATGTACATAAATAAACTTCCAAAAAAATTTCCGTCGTCATTTATTTTGTTGCCGAGCATTTTATATTGGAAAATAGAAGAAACTACCATTATGGTACCATACCATCGATCGATGAATTGAATTCATCGATGAAAAAAAGCGGTTTAAATGATTTTCCGCTAGCTTTTTTCGGATTCCGGTCGAAATTCGGTGGTGTCCGTAGTCTGTACTTGTTGACTTGTTCCACTTAATTTTCATAACTTTCTAGTCAAAGCAATGATCAATGAGCTTTCACTTTTTGACATAATGGCATTGGCTGGCAAACATAAATGCCCAACAAATTTCAGATAATGAAAGTGTTATTAGCTTTTTTTGTTGTTTTCTACAAATTTGCGTTATCAACAACTGCCGATAAGGTCCTTCTACTTATTGATAATGCCGCGGTCCGAGATTCGCACTCAATGTTCATCAAATCCCTCGAAGGCAGTGGTCATTCAGTCACAATTAGCATGGCCGATGATGCAAGTCTCTCATTGATCAAATATGGTGAATTCCTTTACGACCATTTGATCATCTTCGCTCCTTCAGTGGACGGTTTGTATTTTTATTGGAATTTGGTCTTTTATAATAAAAAATAGAAAAAGTTAAAAGTTTTATTTAATCTTGTTAGAATTTGGCGGAAATATCAATGTTGCTGAAATCACAAATTTTATTGACGGTGGCGGGAATGTTCTTGTTGCTGCCGGTCCAAATTTGGGTGATGCTATTCGTGATCTTGCTGCTGAAGTAGGGTTTGAATTTGGGGAGGATCAAACACTTGTCATCGATCATTACAATTATGATAGTGTTTTGGTTTGTTTGTTTTTTCAATTTCATATACAAAAATTTATAACTTTAGGATGATGGATCTCATACTACTCTAGTAATCCCGAACACGCAATTAATCAAATCTGCGCTCATAACAGGCCCAAAAGAAAAATTGAATCCCGTCCTTTATCGTGGAGTATCTCTTGTGGCAGACAACCCAAGTCCTCTACAATTGGTTTTAATGACAGCTTCTTCAACGGCTTATTCATACAATCCCAATACACCAGTTGAAGAGGTTTACTAAAAATTTTAATTCGAAAAAACAAATTGAGCTAGGGGGTTTCAGGGCTTTAACAATGAAAGTAATTTTTTGGAGGGCGGATGGGCATGGGCTTACGCTTAACAACTGAATTTTTAGAGTGTTGAATCGAGAAAGTGAGCTTTTTGGACTGTAGCCTGAATATGAGTAGGATTAGAATCCCTATTCAAATAGCAAATTAAAATGTTAATTAAAGTAAATTGAAAAATTTAGTACCCAGCCGCTGTTGGAAAATCAACAATTCTTCTTGGTGCTTTACAAGCTCGAAACAATGCAAGGGTTGTAATATCTGGATCGATGGACTTCTTTTCTAATTCTTTCTTCACCGCAACTGTTAACAAAGCTGGGTCTACAACAAAGTTGTTTTTTACCATTTGATCATAGCGTTTATATAAACATTTAGTGGTGTAAAAAGTGGGAATCAAGACTTGGCCGCTGCTGTGAGCAAATGGGTACTGAAAGAATCTGGTGTCTTGCGAATAAAATCAGTGAATCATTATGTTGTGGGCCAGACAAAGCCACCATCGGAATATACAATCATGGATGATGTGGTGAGATCGCAATGTACTTTTTCATAGTATCACAATACTTTTTTAGAAATATGATATAAACATTGAGGAATTGCAAAGTGGGAATTGGGTTCCCTTCCAAGGAAAGGATGTGCAGTTGGAATTTGTAAGAATTGATCCATTTGTACGTACGACACTGAAAAACAACAGTAAGATTAAAAGGTATTTTCGTAAATTTTTACGCCAATTTAGAAGGAAAATTGACTGCTGAGTTCAAGGTGCCTGATGTTTACGGAGTTTACAAATTTCTGGTAGACTATCATCGAGTAGGATACACTCACCTCTATGATGTTCAACAGGTAGTTGTTTTTCTCTCTATGAATTTGTATAAGGCATTTCTTAAGGTCTCTGTTCGGCCATTGACGCATACACAATATGAGCGGTTTAGTCGCTGTGCATATCCTTATTATGTCTCGGCGTTTTCAATGATGATTGGGGTTGGATATTAAAGTGCATTTAACCTATAATGGATGTTAACTTTAGGTTGTACTTTTTTCCTTCATCTTCCTTTACTACAAGGAGGTTCCTGTGCACGTTTCAACGCCGGTCCATCAAGGCAAATCTACTGGTGCTGCACAAAAGACTAAATCTTCCTAAATTCTATTTGCTGGTTGAAAATTCTAAGTTATTGATACATAATTGTCCTCGTTTGTTACTTGTTCTGCTTAACTTATTTGATAAACTTATTCACTTTTTTAAATTTGTAACATTTTTTAATTGTTTCACACAATTTATTATCTACTACCTTTTGATTAAACTATTTATGGTAGCTTAATTTTTTAGATGTCTCGATATAAAACGGATAAGAAAAGTAAAGGCAGACATAGTTCCAATTCTAGTCTCGCATCAACTTCGGACCTTTCAACGCCACCTCGGCCTTTTCCAAAATCAGCCAGAATAGAGCCTGGAGTGAATAATTTCCCACAAATACGAGTCCGCAAAACACGATGGGGTCCTATACCAGAAGCCGCAAAACCAGAATTAAAGACAAAAAGGAGGAAGACGAAAAAAGAACTGATACACGATTTTCATAAAGACAAAGGTAAAAATATTTTCTTAAAAGCACAAATTAGTATATTGTTCAGACCATTTCTGCCCACTTCTTGATTTTATTGACAACAGAAAGCAATTGGCAGTTGAATTAATAGAAAGTTTGGACAAGAAAACCAGAAATACAATATTTCCGGAACTGAAGGTAACATAATTTGGTAATTTCTATTTAAGCACTTGAATTCAGGGAAAGAAGATTTCCGAAGCAAAGATGATTGTATACAGTTTACTTAAAGGGATGTCACGAAAGAGAATACTGGCTGTTACACAAGGTATAGTTTCGATTTAAATACCAATAAAACATACATATAATTGAATTATCATATATATACAGACAGTCCCGTCCCTTATAAAATTATAAAATGCATTTATCTTTATATTTTCCATTTTGGGGGACAGGGATATCATTATCTGTGCACAACTTAATTATTCAGGAAAAGATTTCTCAGACAGTTCGTCAACGTCGGATTCTGAAGCTGATTGTAGCGACATTTCTGAATCTAGCTCGTCGGTGGATTCAAACATGATAATGGAAGAAGCCAAAAATGGTCATCGAAACGCAACCAACCCCAAGAAATCTGTACAAAGTAGCAAAACAGACCGCAAGAAAAAATTGAAGAGAACACAAAAAAAGAATGCTGAAGAAGAACTTGAAGAGGGTGAAGTACGTTCTTCTTGTGAAGAAAACGGGATAGATGATGACACTGAATCTCTGGCTGCAACAGAAAAAGAGATAAGCGATCAAAATTTATGCACGTCAAGTGAACAAGATGAAGATATGAACAATCTACCACCATCCACATCTGTTGATGGACGGGCTTCAGACAAAGAGCATCGCCCCACTGCACAACTATCTGAACCACAGTTCATCATATCACGTAATTATAAATTTAGTTACATTTATTATTAAGAACATATGTTTAGTTAACTTTTCAATGGATCCAGAAAAAGGGTGTGGCTATAACGATTTCGATAAGAAGAATGATGAGGAAGAGGAGTTTGAACAACAGGTTGTTTGCATTCTGCCTCTATCGCCGAAGGAAGTAGCCGTTAGCGTAATCGGAACTGAAAATGTGCTCGAAATCGGAACTGAAAATGATCTCATAACCTCAAGCATTTTATTGGTTGATGATAGCATCCACAATGATGGAAACGATGAAAAGCAGCTATCTAATGATATTTGTTCTAACTCTGAAATAATTGAACATGCAAAAGAAGATGGCGAATTACTGGAAGAAGATGAGGAAAAAACTGAGAATGGTCAACTTGTGTTCTCGGATGAAGAAGAGAAAGAATCAACGACCAACCCAATTGGTGAAAAACATTATATCGTACATATATTTTAACCGATGTTTAAGGCGACAAAACATCTGATGAAGAGATGGAAGAGCCGGACATTGAGCTGGTTGAATGATTGACACCTTTACTGATTGTGGAATATTAGCATTTTATTTAAAAAAATCTCAGTATATCTGCAAAAATCATATTTCTGATTGTTTTCTTTTTCTATGTCCATTCTTATGCATACTATCACTTCAGTCGAATAAATGTATAAATTTATTTTTCCAGCAATGTATGTTAACATTTTTATTTGTATATCACCTATCTATTATATTTTGGGATTGATATTGATTAACTGAGTGTTTACATGGAACTCGTTTTTCCGCTAGAGGTTGGTTATATTTAAATACTTTGTTTTTTGATCAACTTCGGTTTGTGAGGCTGGCGTTTTTGAACCGATTATTTGAAGCTATTGGAGTACGCAGGCAGTAGGTGTAAGTAGTATGATAACATACGGTGGTAGAATCGGAGTTGTATCTACATAGTGACTTGCGAACGTAGTAACTAGTCCGAAATTAGACAGCAGTAAAAAGCAGCCTTAAAATAAAAATCGAAAGATGCCTTTGGGGGACGTATCTTGCCAAACTAATAATATATGGATGGTATGGGCATATAATATAGGTATGAACGCTACAAATGACAATGACTGGCAGTAGGAAAAGCAATCTAATCGGTAATCAAAGTTGATCAGAGACAAACAAGGTAGATATCTCATCTTCGTTTTTTTTTCTCATTTTATCTACCATATTCTAATTGGGACAAGCAAAACCAGAACCACGTATAACTAAACTCGTCGTCGTATATTCTCTCTCTGTCCCTTTCTATTGTCCATTCCATCTTCATGCACATTTTCCTTATCTATTTGTTCTCATAAGCGGCAGGCGGATCCCAGCTGGTTAGTCCATCCAACTGGTTAGTTAGCCTCTTCGTGGCCAGAGAATGGGGACAAAGGCTAACGGACGGACGGACAGAACAGCTGTGGTGTGGTGGTGGTATATTTGGTGGATGGATTGGAAGGAAGGACGACGCTTTTCCATCTCTAGCCAGTAAATAGCCAACACAAATGTTTGAACTTTGAGGCCAATTCCATTGCAAGAAAAACAAAAAGGCAAGTAACTTTTTCCTTTCCATTTTGAATTTTTAATTTGCTTGAAAAATGGGCACAGAGAGGGTGGGGTAGTACAAGTTCAATACACGTAGCATATCCACAATGAGAACGAACACTAATCCAACCACGCTTATCATCTCACCAACCACAACTGCCAAGTTATAATGCATACCATCAATCATTATCACTTCCGTTCAATTTTCTCACGCTTTTATTTTTTACGAATGTGTTTGGTTCTTTCAATCTCTCCTCCTTCCCACGTTTTTATAAAGGCAAAGCGTTGAATTTTTAGAATGAATGTTTCTTGATCTTTGGATGATGAAACGCTCTTTCTCAGTCTCCGTTGCATATTAATCATCCATTCTTCCTTCATCTTTATTGTACCCTTTCCATCCTTTTAAAATGTGCATTATCACGCATGTACAACAGTCTTTTAACACTTCGGAATTCCTATAAGATGCTTATCTACCGACATTCGTGTTTGATCTGATAAGAGATCGGAAGGGAGGGGAATTTCCAAAAATTAATTTGGAAAGAATGGCCAATTATATGCCATCACATTATCTATTTATCAATTATTACTACTACTATGTACTAGTACATAAATTTGAACAAAAATTTCAGGTAAAAGATTAAAAAAATGGCTGAAAAACGAGAATGGGAGTGTCGGAAGAGCCCGAAAAATCAACAGGTATGCAATGCTTACTTTTTCTGGGTTACTTTTTTGATAGCTAATCTTTTGTTTGTTTGTTTTAGTTCCACATCATCGCTGATCCCATCCACAGCACAATTCCCATCTTTTACCCAATTAATTTGATCATCGACACACCAGAATTCCAGCGTCTTCGCCGAATTTCACAACTTGGTGGGTGTTTTTGAGTTTAGGTCTTTTTGGCCAAAATTTACATTTTAGTGGAAAATCATGAAAATCCAAAATTTTGAAAATCGTTTCTTCAATTTTGATTTAAAAAGAGCTAGGCTTAATAAATACAACTTTTCGAATCCAATTAATCGCATAATTTCCATTCAAGGAGTCGTGTTCTTGGTTTATCCATCAGCTGATCACAATCGTTTCACGCATTCTTTGGGGTTTGTGCAATATGCATGCATATAACTTTGTTTTCAGTGTTTATCATTTGGCGCGTGTGATGGTCTCCCAACTGGCAACATCCGATCCGGACCTGCACATCACAACGCGTGACCAACTTTGTGTGTCCATTGCTGCACTGATACATGACCTCGGTCTTTATTTTTTTTAATTTAATTCAGTCTATTTTCTTTTTAAATCCCTTAAGGTCATGGACCATTTTCACATATGTTTGAAGCAAAGTTTATGACGGAAATGGGAGTCAAGGATTTTGAAGTTGTATTTAGTTTCTGCCTAAATTAATTAGTGAATTTCAGCATGAGAAAATGTCGTGGAGAATATTTGAGCACATGTTAGCAAAAAATAATGCGCTCAAAGAAAAATTGGACGAATATTTGGACAGCGCGGACTATGACTTCATCAGGGAGCTGATCAAACCACCGAAGGACTTTGTGAGATAATTAGGATTTTTACAGGGCCACTATATTTTGAAATTGAGATGCATTTTTTTACATTATGCATTTCTATATGGAATTTGTTCAATTTTAGTTGCAGAATGTCACATGGACTCTCAAGGGTCGTCCCTCCGAAAAATCCTTCCTCTACGAAATTGTCTCTAATCCAACGACTGGATTGGATGTTGGTCTGTTTAAAAACTTTAATAATTTATCTTTAAATGAATTATTTCAGACAAAATTGACTACCTGCTTCGCGATTCGGCTTCTTCAAAAGTTTCTATACCTGTAAACTTGGTCAGCTTTTTTACTTTATTTTTTAAGTTTTCACATACATTTCTAAAACAATTCAGACATTTTGGAACCGTTTCCTGGAAACAATGCAAGTTACTGTTCACAATGGATTCAGGAGGATTAGTCACCCTGCTAAAATTGTTATTTTTTCAAATTATTTATTAACTTTAACTTCATATTTTAGGAACTCCGAGCTGTGTTTGAATCAAGGAAATTGTTGCACGAAAAAGTTTACAGACACAAAGCTGTTGCGGCTGCAGAAACAATGTAAATATTTATTATATTTTTTTCTTATTTTGTAAGTTATTTTTCAGGTACGTTGAAGCATTCATGTTGGCAGATGCACATCTCGAATTTTTGGGCAAAGATGGACAAAAATACAGTATGGCTAACGGTAGAAAATGCAGATTTTTACTCACTCTCACATCAGTTCCTACTTACTAATTGTATAGTTATTATTATTATTATTTCAGCTTATAAAGATCCTGAAGCGTACACATGTCTTGATGACTCCGTGGTGTCTATTGTAAACTGTCAATTTTTCAAATACTATA
>JAQIYK010000536.1:0-13597 GCA_034700465.1 Rotylenchus robustus
GCACATATTAACATAGAATACGTATTTGGACAACGCGCTTGTAGATACCTATTTAAATATGTGCTCAAAGGTTTTTTAAAAATTAAAAGCAAATTAAATTTTGTTTTAGGCTTTGAAAAGGGTTTTGTCAAAGTGTGTCAGCCTAGAGGCGATAATTCCAACATTTATGACTATGATGAAATGACTGCTACCTTTAAGGTTTTTGTTAACGATTAACAAAAAGTAATTTTTTTCAGGTACGGTATTTGACTGCTACTGAGGCTTATTTGCGCATGCATCGTTTTCCAATTATTAAACTAAGCCACCAAATATACAATTTGCCTGTACACGATGAGAATGGGCAGAATGTTTTCATTGAGGAAGGAAAAGAAATAGAGGGTATTTCTGCCGTCAATGCAGATACGAAATTGACTGCATTTTTCAAACTATGCGCAGTTGACGAGTTTGCGAAAGAATTGCTTTATGAGCAAATTCCACATTACTATTGGTTTTTAAAATTAGAAAATAATTATATAGATAGTTTTTAAAGGTGGTCACCACAATTACATCAATGGATTAAACGAAAGCGAGTGAAATATGAAGATGTTGATACGGCTAAGATGTTTGTCAATATGTATACTGTATCACCAAAGCGTCAAGAAGTTTTTGCTTTACGGTAAATTAAAAACATGGCATAAATTCAGGAAAATTATTTTTTGAATATCGCAGGTGCTTATTGCTGCACAGGAAAGGTCCAACAAGTTTTGAAGATTTGAAGACAGTTGCTGGAACGACATATCAATTTTTTGGGCAAGCTGCAAGCGCGGCAGGATTATTGGAAAGTGATAATATTTTTCGACGTGCTCTAGACGAAGCGTGTGGACACTATATGAATGAAAAAAGTTTGTGGCGCTATTTTGCATGGCTAATCCGCAACAATCAAATATCTGAACCGCAAAAATTGTTGGACGATTATGTGGACAAGATGTATCCGGCGCCTGCTATACCAACTAGTATGGAGAAACCGTTGTCATTCGAATACAGAAGAGCCAAAATTTTAATGTATCTTGAAGTGTTTCTACGAACCAATAATTCATCTTGCAGGTTTGCTTAAGATAATTTTTTGCTTTATGCATGTGCTATTTTATAGTGAAGTTGGGCTGAAAGGCTTGCCATTTAATTTTAACTATGAAGAGCATCTGGAAAGCTATGACGAAGATTTGCTTTACTCACTTTTTTTTGGAGCCGATGTATTAGCGGATAAAACAAAGAGAGATCCACGCCAATATGCGCTCAGACAAGTTAAACAATTAAATGATGACCAGAAGCGGGTTTTTGACGTAATAGCTAGAGCCTTACAAAAGCGAATACCCGACAGACTTTTCTTTCTTGAAGGTGCTGGAGGAACAGGTTTGTTTTTAATTGGGTTCTGAAAATAACAAAAGTTTAGGCAAAACCTTTTTGTATAACACCATGATTCCATGGTGTTTAGCAGGCAAACCCGATCAAGATGCTAATAAACAATGTGACTCTGAAGAGGATGGAAGAGCGGTATAGACGAATATAATAGATACGCAATACAAATTGAAATTATATTTTATTTAGCAATTGCATCACGGCATTGTTATTTCAGCTGCTAGCACCGGTATAGCTGCACTTATGCTGATTGGAGGAGGAACTGTGCACAGGCAATTTTTTGTACCAAACGACATCGATGAAACAACAACTCCTAGTGTTGATATACATGGCCCAACCGCGGAAAAATATCGCAAAGCCGAATTCATCATTATTGATGTAATTTTATTTTTTTGGCGAAAAAAATGTCGTATTTATTTTTTAAAAAATTTAGGAAGTCAGCATGCTTCATGTTGACGTGTTAACTTATGTCGATAGATTACTACAAGACATATGCAGAAGTAAAGAACCGTTCGGAGGAAAAGTTGTTGTACTCGGCGGAGATTGGCGACAACTACCACCGGTCGTTGAACACGAAGGACGGGACGCTCAAGTTAAAGCAAGCATTAAAATGAGTCCCATCTTCAAAAAATTCCGAAAACTTAGGTATATATTGTTGTAAAGTAGAAATATTATAACTATTAATTTAGTTTAACAAAAAATATGCGGGTAAAGAAAGACGAACTTCAATTAATTGATTGGCTTACGGATATTGGATATGGCAAACAAAATGGAAAGTTGTCGCGGACTGTTGACATTCCGCAGGAAAATCAATGCGATAGTCTGGAGAAATTAATTGATTTTTGCTTTCCATCGCATATGTTCGATCATCCACTGCACTGTGCAGATGTTATGACTGATGCAGCAATTCTATGCCCAAGAAATGCGGAGGTAGCGGAAATAAACAAACTAGCCATGATGCGCATTAGCGGAACAAAACACGAATGCCTTTCAATTGACACGCCATTGCGAACTGGAGATGGACTTAGTGTTTTCGCTTCAGATTTCAATTTGGAAGCTGTTCACGGCGAAACGCCAGCAGGGCTGCCTCCTCATACTCTTGATTTAAAAGTAATACATAATTTACTTTACATATATAGTTAGACTAAATGGTTTAATTTTTAGATCGGAGCTCCTGTTATGCTTATCCGCAATCTTGATGTCGCAATGGGACTTTGCAACGGTACTCGTTTGCAAGTGCTCGGCGTTACACCCACCAACTTAACTTGCAAAATTTTAACTGGACCAAGAACACGCATAGGACAAGAGGTGTTAATTCCTCTGATAAAATTCGACTATGGCAGCAAGCGCAATCATCGAGGATCTCGTTTTACACGATTGCAGTTTCCAGTGCGCGTCTGTTTTTCGATGACGATTAATAAGGTTTCTTTCTAATGAAAATATTACTAAATTCGTTAAAATTGTAGGCACAAGGTCAAACCTTGCAACGGGTTGGGCTTGCGCTTGACGTTCAAGGATGCTTTGCGCATGGCCAATTATACACAGCTATGTCTCGCGTGGTTAGTCAAGCAGGTATTCGAGTATTTTCTCCATTTGAACAAGGGGAAAATAACACAAAGAAAATGCGAATACTCAATATTGTTTATCAAGAATTGCTCGATGTTGCCTGATTTAGTTTTATTTAAACAAATTGTTCTATGAAATAGTTTTCTGGATATTTATCATTGTTCCATTTTTTTGATGTCACTATTTGTTGCATATTATGCGCATCATTTAATTTAGTTAAAATTGTTGCACATTTTTCATTTGTTGTTGATTTGAATTATTGTCTAGAAATACATCATTGTTCTTTGTTGTTTTCTTTGTTATGTTTGTTCTATTACTTTCGCTTTACACTTCTGTATTGTTTATAAAAATTATGCGTAATTGATTTTTACTGTTTACTTTTTATTATTTATTGACCCATTGAGATTGTTTTATTTATGTTTATTCGAAACCGAGAGCAAATCTGTATTCCTTCTATAGTTTTATGCAAGATTTTCTTTTATTATCCGCAAATTATGCCGCTAAGCTTTCAACGAAAAGGGGCTCCCCGTTAAAAGATTGCTTCCTTGTTAAAAAAGCAGTACCATTATGTTATGACTTAGTTGTTAGAAACCACAGTTATTGTAATTTTAGATGGTTTTCCCTTAGTACTTTGACAATTGAACTATATCTGTTCAACATTTTTTATTTCTAAAATTTTGCGAGCAACTTACTAATCCTCCTGTCATCTTACTCTAAATTATCCTCTCTATCGTCCCCAAGTCAAGTTTAGAATTAATCTTTAAAAATCTCTGAGTTATATTCATTTTACTGTGATTTTCCTTACTCTTTTGAAGTATTGAAACTGATCTATTCCTAAATCATGTTTTTCTAACATCTTGCAAACAATTCACTAATCCTCCTGTCATCTTTCTCAAAACTATCCTCTATATCGTTTCCAAATACTGTTTTGAATTATTTAGTAAACATCTCTGAGTTATATTCATTTTACTGTGATTTCCCTCAATCACTTAAAGTACTGAAACTAATCTGTTTCAAAATTAATTTTTTCGCAAATTTTACACGCAACCCAATAATCCTCCTGTCATTCTACACTAAATTATCCTCTCAATTATTCCCAAATCAAGTTTTGAATTAATCTTTTAAAATCTCTGAGTTATATTCATTTTACTGTGATTTTCCTTACTCTTTTGAAGTATTGAAACTGATCTGTTTCAAAATAATTTTTTTCGCAATTCTTGCACGCAACTCACTAATCCTCCTGTCATCCTACTCTAAATTATCCTCTCAATTATTCCCAAATTAAGTTTTGAATTAATCTGCTAAAATCTCTGAGTTATATTCATTTTACTGTGATTTTCCTTACTATTTTGAAGTATTGCAAACTGATTTGTTCCAAAATAAATTTTTTGCTAACATTTTACACGCAACTCACTAATTCTCCTGTCATCCTTCTCTAAATTATCCTCTCTATCGTCCCCAAATTAAGCTTTGAATTAATCTTTTAAAATATCTGTGTTATATTCATTTTACTGTGATTTTCCTTACTGTTGAAGTATTGAAACTGATTTGTTCCAAAAATCTTTTTTTTCGCAATTCTTGCACGCAACTAACTAATCCTCCTGTCATCTTACTCTAAATTATCCTCTCAATCATTCCCAAATCAAGTTTTGAATTAACCTTTTAAAATCTTTGAGTTATATCCATTTTATTGTGATTTTCCTTACTCACTTAAAGTTTTGAAACTGATCTGTTTCAAAAATCAATATTTTCGTAATTCTTGCGCGCAACTCACTAATCCTTCTGTCATTTTACTCTAAATTATCCTCTCTATCGTCCCAAAATAAAGTTCTAAATTAAATATTAAAAAATCTATGATTTATTTTCACGTTACTATGATTTCCCTTACATACAAGAATACAAAATTATCGTCTTCATTATGTATTCATTGTTAATTTATTATTACTATTCATTATGAAGAAAATGACGAATTCTAGTAATTTCGTTTTTTAGCTATGATAATTACGACAAAATTATATTGCAATTTAGGAAACTTAATCTTCGAAGATACGATATAATGAGCGAATCTCGAGAATTTTCTTCTTTGTTAATTGGACCTTGTCTGGAGAATATTCGAAAAACTGCAACTAGCAAGGATAATGCAGGTATTTATTTTAGAATATAACCACAGCCAATCATGCGATTAAATAGTTGAAACGGTGCAAGGAAACTTAAAGATGCTTGCAGAACATTATGGTAAAAAATTGTTCTTTATTTTAACATTTTTTTTCAGAATGCGCACCTATCAGTCCACAAATTGTCGTTAACAAAAATATAGCAGACAAACAAGAAATCGCTGCCGAAAAAAATCCAGGTATTATTTCAGGTTTTCAAATTTTCACTCATTCAAAAACAAAATAGACGATATGATCTGTGATATTACAAAAATATTAAACAGATTAAATATGATTGAACTTTAAGACGCCCGTAACGTCAAAGAAAATGGTGAAGAGGATAATTTATCGGAGACACCTAGCCAAATTGAACTTTCCGATGAATTTGGTAAGCGCATGTTTTCGACAAAAAAGCATAGTCGTCTGTCTTTCAGTGGTAAATTATTAGTTCTAGCAGTTTGTAAAAGTTTTTATGTATTTTAGATTTGGATTGTTCGCAAATCTGTGAAACTACTGAATATGGACAAGAAAGAGATGTCACTTCACAAGACTTTGACATTATTGAGTTTGATCAGGGGTTATCAGGTGATTATATTTCAAAATAATGATGTTTAAGATTAACAATTTTTAGAAACACTAAATGGTAATTCAAAGTCACCAAACGATGAAATTGGATGTGATTTAGATGAACAACCGAATAGTGACTCGTTGAATCAGCAATATGCAAGCGTGCACAATGGGTCAAATCCAGAAAAAGTTGACAATTTTGGCGTAAACAGTTCGTTAAAGTCTGCCGATGATTCTTTTGTGCAAAACATTAGAGGTGCAAATTCTGTTTTTAATTTTAAAACATATATTCCTATAACTAATCAACATGGTTAAGACGTTGATACCAAACAAAATACAGACTACAAGAATTTTCTGGGAGAAAAGCAAAGAATTGAACAATTAATTTTGTCGGAAGAACAAAAGTTAAACAATGCTATTCTCGAGAAAGTTTACACTGCTTTACAAGAAGTTGAACATGCCAACAAACAAAGTACTTTGGCAGTCGAGAAAATTTCGGATACTTTAAATCAGCGCCAGGATACAGTCAATAATCTTCAGTTTACACTTTCAAAGAAAATAGAGTCACTTTCTTCTGGAATTGTATCGCGAGAGCAGCTTCAAGAACTGCTAGATTTATCATGTAATCTTTGCTATGAAATTTATTATCTTACTAAATTTTAAGCCGAGAAGAACAAATGCAGAGCTATACTTGAAAACGCGACAAAACATTTCACAATTTCGACCCAAATTGAACAAGCGACATTGCGACTAAAGATTAAGGAATTTTATCTGAAAAGATTTCTGGAGATCCAAGAGGAATATACTCTGTACACTGAAAAAGTTGCAAACTTGAGACATGAGTTGCGCCAGAAGTGCATTCGATACAACAACAACACATCCAAGAATAGGAAACGGTCGCACGAAGAATCTGGCGGAACTTGATAGGCGACAAGTGTTTATGCAGTTAACAATTATTTGAACATTGAATGATGGATTCAAAAAAATATGGTCAATTATTTTAAAAATGATCATAAACATGTATAATCTCAGATTATTTAAAAGCTATATCAACACACATCGAATTGATGATTTAAACATTGTTTTATCATTTTAGCATTCTTTGTGATTATACCACAGTACTCTTGATTTTTTTGTTTTCTGTCAATAGAGAAAACTTGTAAAGCGCATAGTACATCGTTTGAATATTTCATCTTGAAATGCGTCTGTCCGCAAGATAATGTATGCATGTATATCCACTCTTTAATACAAAAATATAACATTGCTTAAGAATAATTTTATGTCTGAATATGATATTTTCAACTTTATTCTGGCATTTTGAGAATATAATATTTTATGGATTTTGAAGGATTTTTGCTTGTTGCTTATTTCTATAAAAATATTTTGAATCTTCAAAATGTATTTAATGCTTTAAATATTCAAACAAATGTCGAAATTAAAATAACTAAAGTAGCAAAAGAGAACTAAAATAAATTATTTAATTAACACAAATCTATATTCACATTAAATTAAAAATTTTAACAAAAGCTTTTCTGCTATAGCACGCACCCGCTGGCCACGATTTACAGCGGATCTCTGATCCGCTGGTTTAATATTAATCAAAAAATATATAAAAAAATTCTTAAGAGACATGGTTTCGGATTTTCGGATAATTTGCATCACGGAGCTAGGAACTTGGATCCGTACTTATCCAGCTTTGTTTCTAGATGACTCATATCTGAAGTACATTGGTTGGAGCCTTTATGACAAGGTCTATATTATCTCTAGAGGAATTAAATTTAAAAAATACAAATTTGAGGTGCCTGAAGTTAGACAAAAGTGCGTCGCAGCTCTATTACCGTTATATGAACACAACGAATTGATACAACGGCTTGAACTTTTTACTCACAAATTTAAAGATCGTCTAGTGAGTATGGTAATGGATATGGATGTAGAGGTAGCCACAAAGGCATGTCAACTTATGACTCACATTTACAGGTATTCCGTATTTCTTTATCATAAGTCATAAACTTACTTATTAATGAATAAAAACGCCGCTCAAAGTTGAGAAATGTTCCAAAAAATGAATTGAAATTTCGAAATATATTAATCATTTTAAAATTTCAATTTAGAGCGTTTCCCGCATTGCTTGATCCGGGTGCCTGTGTCCCCCTCTACGAACTAGTTTATTGCAATAATAGACAGTTGGCTATAGCTGCGGGAGAATTTGTTAATGCAAAACTATTTTCGGCACCTCCGATTTCAGCGGTTGGTTGCTATTATAATAAGGAAATCTTATGTTTTTTCACCATAGGATTCTTTGGCATCTTCTTCATCCGCCGTCGTTCCACAAGATGATAATCGACAATTGCTCAAGGATTTGGTGGCCTTCTTTATTGATGGTGATGTGCATCGGCATCCAGCTTATTTGGTGGACTCACTTATCGACATATGTCCCATGCTTAAGGATTGGCATACAATGGTGGATATTTTGCTCTCCGATGAATGTATGTTATATGTTTCTGTGGCAAATAATGCTTACCAATAGTTTAAATATTTAGTCGATCAGCACGACAGTCATCTGATCTCAATAATGTGTGCTGCAGTTAAACAAGCTGCTACAGGTGAACACCCGCCTAATCGCATTGTTATATCCATCCGGCGCGGACCAGGCGCAGGCACTGAGAAAGTATGTTTGTATTGTTTAAATTCGCTTTATCAACTCCACTATTAGTTTTCGAATCCACTAATTAATTGAAAAAAGACTAATATACTTGTAACTTTTTGAAGAAAGACTTGCGATTGCTACAAGAGGAGCGAGTTCGAATATCAGAGGTGTTTATTCCAGCATTGCCAAGACTTCTACAAAAGGTTTTATTTTTTTTTCTGTTTAAAATTTTTACTATGGTAATAACTTTTTAAGTTTATTGCTGATCAAGAAAAAGTTCGTGATTTGATCGAAATATTTCAATATTTCGAACTTGAAATTTATTCGGCAGGTCGATATGATCAGGTGGGTTAAATTGTTGGTATTAATTGTTAATCAATTGAATACATAATATACTATTTAATTTGATCGTTTGTCTTAGGCCATTTAGTTAATTTTAGCCTCTTAATGAACTGATGTTGCTAATTGAACGCATTGTGGAACAACACTCTGATGACGAAATTACAATGAATATTGCTCGTATCTTCCAATTTATGACCACAAATATGGCGGTCGTACAATTTACCGAAACAAGTCGATGCCGAATAGTGGATGGAGTTGCCCACCAATTGCGGCAACAAATGCAACCAATTATAGCCGATGAAGAAGAACAGGTGGACGAGGAGGATGAAGCGGCTCTTCTTTCCAGCTTTCGGAAGATGGTTGCCTTCACAGCGTATGCAAATGTTTAAACCATATATGTCTAAATGGAATTTGTGGTGGGGAAATTTGTAATATTTATAATATTGTTGTTCTATATATTTTTAAAAATTTTTCTATATATTTTGTTTATTTATTTTACTCCACCCCCCATTGGACAGATACAACTAAAACATGTTTGGCTTTGTTTTTTAGTACGATTGATGTTGCAATTAAGTGGGAGTTTTGGGAAACGTGCATGCATCTTTTGCGAAATATTCATCGTTTGCAGTCAGCTGATTTGGCCGAGAAAGCGGTAATGCTGTGTTTTCAGCTTCTGAGTTGGGACATGAAGCGCTTTGTTGCAGTGCAGGATTGGAAAGAGGTATTTTGTATGATCAAATTGAAGTAAATATTAAAGACTACTATTGAAGGAGACAATAGAAACATTGTATAAACGTCGTGATCAATTTCTGAAGTTGACCAAGACCATATTGAGAGAAGCGGCAGCAGGTGTAGAAAATGTGAGTTAATGTTTCGGGATGGGAACAGCATTTTTTGGATATTTTATTCTTTAGCTAAAAACGTCATAAAATTGATGTGTTTTTGATGTTATTGCTAATTATGTGCCACTATGGTTGGAATTTTGGAGATTTTCAAATCAAAAAAATAAACATTATCAATTTTATTTATTTTTTATTCCCTCAACCTTGTCTTTTGAACTAAGCAAATTTTGTTTAATCCCTTCAAAATCTAGGTTTCAATGAAATTATTTTAAGGCATTTTTGTGTCTTTGTGATACACTGATTATGTTCAACTGGAAACTCGCTGCAGACTATGGAGTCGATCATCCCATACACAAATTGGCCATCAAAGTTGATAAGGATATGGCGGTCCAAATAAACGATTTTGTGATAGACAATGTGTTTGTGGAAGAAAATGAAAATTGTGAGAACTAAAAATGTAAATTTAAAATATTTTGCAAATTTAGTCCGAAATATGGACGAATCGGAACGTATCCAATTGATGGCAAAGCGACGAAATCTTTTGACGCAATACAGCAAATTGTTCCTCTACGGACTTTTGCCTATCATTGAGATTGCCAGCATTCTTAGACAATTCACCAAAGTTAGCTTTACATAAAACTTCATATTAAACAATTATTTTTTATAATATACTTGCAGTTTTACACGGATTATGGCGATATTATGAAAAATTTGTTGCAAAAATGCCGTGAAATGGATAAGTGGGCAACTGCCAAGGCCATTGTTCAAGCATTGTTCAGCAGCTATGAAGAGTTAAAGGTTGATTACAGACATATGACATCATAATTATACATACCATTACGTAATTAACATATAATATAATACAAAAGAAGGAATATTTTAAGCTGTCGGCGACAAATGTTATAGTCGATCAAGATCACGATAAGTTCCAATCGCTGCGTGAACTCGCCAAACGCTTTGCTCTTTCCTTTGGAGTTGACAACATAAAGAATAGAGAAGCAATTGCTGTCATCCACCATGTATTTATTCTATGACTCCAATTATTCCCACACTAATCCTTATTTCAGGACGGCATTAAGTATGTGCTGGGCTTGGATAAAACAGCACAGCATGTTCAACAGCATGAGTTTGAAAATATGCCATTCTTCGAGATTCTGCAAGAATTTTCGCCTAAACTTCATCGTCAGGACAAATTGGCTGTGTAAATAATTTTTTGAATTTTGTTTAATCATTAATTGAGATTGAAGGTTCAAACATTTACTGCGTTTAAATATTTACTTCCTGTATCTAATTGCCGCATCATAAATACATTTTAATATCAAAAATATCAAATGCCAGAAATGAAACTAAGGGTTTTAAAATCCATTTGAATTTTTGTTGAAATTTAATGAATTTAATCGAAACCACAACATAAATATTTTTGTCAGTTTAAATATTGTTTTAGGCTGCGATATTTGGACAGAAATTGTCCACCAGATAAGCGACATGACGATGAAATTGCTTGGCAAGCATATGCTCTTTACAGGTATTAAATATTTATAAAAAATAAGTCCAGAAAAATAACGGATCGCTTCGTCACCATTCTATTCACTATAATTTTAATTAACCAATTCTATTTTGTAGGAGCTCATTGGCAAAGGCGGAATAGAGGAAAAGAGATTTAAACAAGATGGGAGTTTGGACTATTTGTCAACAACCCCGACCAGCAACAAACATCCTCCTCAGCCAACAGATCTCATCCGATTGTTAATTTGACTCAATACTCCCCGTCATCATCCCACACAATCCGCTTCACTTCCAAGTTAACGGAACATACAAACTCCTCTATTTTTTTGTTCTACGAACTTACTTATCGCAATTACCATAACATTTCTTTTCTTTTTTCCATTTCGCCGTTGATCTATTGGAGATTGGAGCAACACCCAGAAATGTCTCATTCATTCCTCTTCCCCACATCGAATTGTTCCGATCCCAAATTTTTTGGTCTCTCTCCAAACAAACACAAAACAACACATATTGGTCTTTATCCCCCTCATTCCCAACGACATCAACATGCCTCTTTGTTCTCCAGTGTGCTTGCTGATCGTCCAATCGTTTTTTGGCTCTCTATATATCTCTCCCTATTTTCTGGTATTTTCTTATTAGACTTGAACACAAACTTCCACAATTTTACAATTTGGTGGTAATTTGTGGCATATTTATCAATGCTTAAATTAAATAAATTGTATAAAATACTTAACAAATTTGAAATATTTTATTATTGGTCAATTGCGTAGTCTTGATATTGATTCGTCGTCTATTAACTATTATAGAATTCTCAGCTTAAAGGTTTGGCATTGCCTTGGCATATTAATTGGTTTTTTAAACGGAAGTGAGGCGCAATAATTTGGAAAATTTGACTGGACACTCCTCTCACACTTTCCCAATGGGACATCATCGGACACTCTTTTGGAAAACATTGGGTTGGTTGGGAGGAAGAGCCGCCAAAACATTCGGGAAGGGTGTGGACCAATTGGGTGGTTGGTTTGCGCAATGAATGGTATGTTCCCCACCCGCCCACTTCCCATCTCCATCCTTGTCCCCGGGTCTGTTGCTGCAAGTGCTCATCTGCCAGCAATGAAGAGGAGGAGGTGTGCATGTTGGACGGAGGCAGGACAAGGTAAGCATGGGCATAGGTGACAGACAGTTACTGTATTTCTCAAATTCAACCAGTAGGGAAGGAATATTTTTGCGCTACCTCATCTTCCTCTAGAGAGGAGAGAAAATACGATATGCAAAACATTATCGTGGACCACTATCCTAACATTTTCAAATAAAAATTTCGATGTTTTTCCTATTTGCAGCAGGATGATCGTCGACATGAACACGGTCAAAGTAAAAATGGACAGCAGGGACGACAAGTAGTTGGAAGGGGTGGAGAAGAGCGACGAGGAGGAGGAAGAGGGCGGGACGGAGATGGGCGCGGAAGGCAGTTTAGCGAGAATGGACAGCAGCAGCAGGAGGTCGTACGGGTTCAGGTGATGAATTGTTGACGATCTGTCGAGGTCAAGAAATCGAATAAGTTCTTGATCGGTCCGGTCTCCATATCTGCCTGATGCTTATGCATTCATTACTCACTGAACAGGTTGAACCGCCGTCACCCAGCCAGTTGGAACAGATGAACTCCTCCACAACACGGCCAAATAACAATGCAAACCGTTCTGGCACTGCTTGGAGTATCAGCACTACATCGCAACCCTCTCGCATCACTCCTCCATCTTCTCGCCACCAATTCAGGACGTCCTGCTGTTCCGTCGCCAACCAACCACCTCATCACCAACACCACCACCGCCAGATCAAACCTGTCCGTCTGTCCCATTTTGAGAGTACGGCTGGCACCTCCTCCTCCAGCAGCACCAGCATCAACAACAACTCAGCCCTGTGATGGCGTTCTTTTGTCAGCTGTTGACCAATTTGGGTTGTTTGTTGAAATTATTTAAACACTAATTGTTCAATTCCATCTAACTTCCAATTCACAAAATTCATGGGTTTTTAAGGAACTAGTTTTCAATTTTCGTGTTTGATTTTCTTACTGAAGTTTGCTAATTTGATCGGATCCACTGTATCAATTGCAGGCGTGAACTTGGAGGAGGGCAGCATGAATATTTTCAGAACGACGTGGTCTGGTTGGTGTTGCCATTATTATACTGCTTAATCCTAACTTTCCATTTGGCCAGGATCCACCATTTGCTCGATCCTTTAATAGAGATGGAATTGGTGACCGCGCTGTCCTGCCAAGTGCGTTCTTCCGTTAATTCGTTCACTTTTTATTTATTTTAATTTGCATATTTACATATTTGTTTGAGCATTCCTTCCACAGCCATTGTTTGCGTCAATGGTTAGTTAGAATTTACTTTTGAAAAATTGGAATTTGGGATTTAATTGAGTTGTAACTTTCGGCCCGGCCCGGGCCGGCCCGGTGAAGTTTCCGACCAAAAAATTTCCCAAAATTTTTTTCTAACAAAATTTTTACATTTTTTTAAATAAATTTTTACAGAAAATTATACTTTAAAAACATGAAAAACATTATATAATCATTGCGTAAC
>JAQIYK010000537.1:0-13596 GCA_034700465.1 Rotylenchus robustus
CTTAAAAGGGAGGATAATTAGTTATATTTTTTCTAAACATGCATTTTTGTCAAAATTTTTGGCAAAAATTAAAAATTTAGTAAAAAATCAATTCTTTTCTGGAAATTAAGGTGAAAAATGTTAAAAATTTGATAAAATTTCAGTGTTTTGATGAAAATTTTAAGGAAAATTGTATTTTTTAAAGAAAAATCGCAAATTTTTTGACAAAAAATGCCAATTTTTTGTTTTTTTCCGAAAAATTTTTCATTGAAAAATTTCCGCCCTCCCTCTAATTTCCGCCCTCCCTCCAATTTCCGCTTCCCCCCCCTCAAAGGGGTATTCAAAAATTAACGCCCCGGGGCGATAATTAGAGGAAATACGGTAATATACCTATGATAAGTAATATAACTTATTATTGCAGTTTAACATACATTGGCGACGCAATTGAAATGGCGTTGGAAGACATCGATAAAGTTGGCAGAACGGATGCCTTAAAGGTTGGCTCCAATGGTTTTTTCAAAATTAATGAAATTTTTCTAAGAATAATTTATTTTTTGTGGGTAATATTTTTATACCCTCGGAGAGTGGAATACTATGGAGGGCGACATTTTTAGAGAATTTACAGTAATTTGCGAATTTTTCTTGATTTTTTGGAAATTATTTGCATATTAAACTAAAATATAAAAAATATTTTTTTAGATTTTTGTGCTAATATTTGACGGGAACAGCAAAGAGAATTGGTCGCGGGTGAAGGCACTGCGAGCCAAATTGGACGGACGCAAAATGCAAAAGTTCGCCGTCACATTCAGTCCGAACTACGCGGTGGACGAGCTGAGAATGTACACGGGCGGGGAGGACAACCGCATCTTCGTGGGGTACAGGCAGCACTCGTAAGCCAAAAAAATCAAAAAAAAACCAATTAAAAATTTATCGAAAACTTGTATTTATTTTACCAATTAATTCAACTGAATAATTCAATATTTTTGTGTAATTTTAAGGCACAAATAAATAAATATATTTTTTAGGTTTAAAACTACTCTACTCGGATTACTAAACTTTTGCCTTAACAATGTGCTGACAGAGGAAGAGGTGTAAAAAAATGAAAAATATTGCAGAAAATAGTTTAATTTAATAATTTAAAAAATTAAAAATATTTATTACAATTACAAAATATATATTTTTGCATATATTTTAAGCTGAACGGACCTCAAGAAGCAACTGTAGCTCCGCCAAAATTGAAAACTGAAGAAAATATCACAACGACAACAACAATAAACACAACAACCAATTCTTCTTTTGTGGCCCATTTGAATAATTCAAAAATTGTCGTTGTTGGCACAACGCCAAACCCCGGCAAAATGGTTGTTGTGGGGGAGAAAAATGAGTTGCGATTGTTGCCAATTGACAACGATGAGGAGAACAACGCGAAAAAGAACAACAACAACAACAACAAAAACAACGACAACAACAAAAACAACAACAACAACAACAACACCCACAACAACAACAACAACGAGTTGCGCACACTTCCGCAACCCGCAACAATTGAAGAACGGGACGCCGAAGGGAAGAACAATGGGGGAAAGAAGGGACAGTTGCAGTCATTGGCAGCCGGACATGATAGACACACTTATAGTACTGTGGGAGTTACGGTAATAATTTATTGGTTTAATGTAGGAGTGTTCTTACTGTAGCGACTAGCTAGCAAATGTATACGGTATCGATAAAGTAAAGAGCCACATTTTAAATAAATATGAAAAATGAATAATTGAGCCTACAACAATTTAGAAGGAATTCGGAGGAACAACTGCCACCGTTTCAACTTCATTGCCCAAAACGACCTCAACTTCTGCTTCATCCTCAACTGCTTCAATTCCATCAAATACAACTGAAACTTCTGGGCGAAATGAGACCACAACCATTTCATCGAGTACAACTATCGTATCCATTACAAATGGGTCAACTGAAACTACCATATCCCCCAATATAACTGATGCCATGAGTACTGTATCTTCTGCAACTGTTACTGAAAGAAAAACACCTCCCTCAACTTTGGCATCAATCTCACCAAACGCAACTTCTTCTTCGTCGGACAACACAACTACAAGTGACGGGTTGGAATCATCAACAACAACAACAACAGTTACAGTTTCCCATCAAAATGATGAGTTGACTATAACGGAGGTACTATCTTCCCAAAATGAAACAATTTTTTCAACAAATGAATCCATTGCAAACGCAACTTCTGAAGTTGCATCAAACTCAACCACAACATCAGACACGAACACAACATCAGGACCCGCCACAACTACAACAACACCAGATACGAACACAACACTAAGTTCAGCCACAATAACCACAACACCAGAAACGAACACAACATTAAGTTCTGCAACTTCTGAAGTTGCATCAAACACAACAACAACACCTGCTGGATCTAACTCAACTTCTGTTGATCCAAAAACGGCAATGGGAGAAGTGTCAGAAGTTGCGTTCGACCAGATTCTGAACATGTCCTCAAATTTGCAACAAATATTTGTGCCGGTCTCCGGCGACAATGTGTTGGATGCCATCTTGAACAGTTCGGCTTTGAGTGATGCCACACCAAATGGTTCTGAACCGGCTTCAACCAACAACACAACTTCAGAGGAAAACAGCACAAAAGTTGCGGCAGTTCTACCATTTGAACTACTCGATGTACGAAATTCTACAAAATATAGACTCGAAAACTATGGTAAAACATCGATATCGCCAAAGTCGCCGACATTAAAAAAGTCAAAACGGACCAAAAGTTCAAAAAAGACGAAAATGGAGGAAAAGCGAGAAAATGGGAAGGAAAATGTGTTTGGATTTGGAGGAGGGAATGGAACAACAATATCACTTTTGGAGGGATTACTAAAGGAGAATTGTGAGAACCAAACAACGACAAGTTGGGAGAGGAACGGAACGAAGGCGGAGCAGGAGCAGGAACTGAGTGCAGATGAACAACAGAAGCTGATCAGGGAAATCCTGAAAATCGGATTAATTTGAGAGGGAAAACAACGACAAAAAAGAGATTACCTATTATTATTGTATATCTAACTGAATAATTATTCAAAAATCCCATATTTTATTATTATTATTAGCATTGATTTGTATGACTAAAAAGATTATATTGTCCATCCTCTCAGTTGCTTATAACAACGTCCGTGGTCAATTACCACAAATTACAGTGTAAAATTCAAAAAAAACAGTAGAATTTTTTAGCAAAAACAAACAAAAAAAAACCCCAGCCAATCAACCGCAAATAATCACAAAAATGTGAAGAATAGGGTTGTTCTCCACGTTCAAATCAATTGTTCTTCTGCAGTTCCACCTCCCTCCGCTGTACTCTCTTCCCTTTTCTCTGTTTCTCTGCCCTCTCCTTTTTCCAACTCTTTCGTTTGTTTGTCTGCTGCCATCGCGTCGCAACGTTTGCGAATGCGTCCAACCAATTGGATCAACTCCTAAAAATATATGTAAAAAATTACAAAAAAAAAATTGTTGTAAAAATTACAACAAAAAAATCAAAATTTAAAATTTAAAAATGACAATAAAAATGTTCTGGAAAATTATTCGGAGAGTTTAAAATGACAATCAAAATTGTACAATTCTAGTACCTATCCCTGCTCGAGTAAGTTTTTTTTTGAAAACCTCAGGGTACGCTCTTCCTTGGCCAGCTCCACTCGTTAGCATTGTTCCGTCCGCTTCCAATTCGGCCAATCTTTTCGCGGCTTCCGCAAAATTTTCGCGGCGAAATTCAAAAATGGCCAAATTAAAGCGTACCACCCAATGGGACGAGTTGAGCTTCAGTGCCCGCTTGTAGGCTGCCTTGGCATTTCGAAAATCGCCCAACTCAGTGAGAATCACTAAATTGGGAGAAAAATGGGGTTATGGGGAGTGGAAAATCAAAAAAAGTTATGGGAAGGATACTGTAGAAATCGCATGCCTCATGCCGCAAAATTGAAAACATATTTTTGTTGGAATAATGAAATGGATTTTTGATTTGTTTAGGGGTCAAAATTTTTGGCTATATGTTTTACCAAATTATTCGAAAAAAAATTAAGGAAAATCTAATTTTTGCTCGATTTTTTCTAAATATTTTGACTGGCCTTACCAGCCATTGTACAAAGGTTCAAGGCATTTTGGGGATTCATCGCATAGGCAGCCGCCGCAAAATGATACGCCGACGCAAATTGACGAAGAGCCGAGTAGACCAAGGAAAGGTTGACCAGGATCTGAAGGGTCCAAAATACTAATAGGGATGTTGTTTGGAATTAATCCAAACTTTGTAGGGCCAAAATAAATTGCACAAAAATGGGAAGGCGCTGAATTTATCAGGTCCAAAAATATATTTTAACGTATAAAATCCAAACTATTCAATATTAAAATTTTGTAAAAAATAATGCCAAAAATGAGCCCAGCCAACCTTCCAGTCAAGCGGACAAAGGTAGTTGGCTTTGTTGAGGCATACCTGCAAAAAACATTTATTTATGGATCTCCAAAATTCAAGAATTGTTGATCCAATTTAATGCTTTTAAAGTTAATATTATTTTGGGGATTAGGAGCTTTAAAAATTTGACGAACAACATACGGCGGGCCCGTAGCTAGGGGGGATGGGGGGAATTCCCCCTCTCGAAATATTAAAAATTGAAAGTTTTAGGGAGAAATATACCCCTATGAATCGATTTTTCTCGAAAAATTCCCAGTCATTCCCCCCGAACCCCGAGGCTATCTACGGGCTGACATACGGTATTATATTTTTCAATTTTAAAACATTTTTCTCCAATTTTAGCTCCCTCAAGAAAATAGACCCATATTTTTCCCTATTTTTCATTTTTTAAATAGAAAACCAGCGCAGCCAGCAGTTTTCCCTTGCCAAAGAAGCACATTCCGATGTTGTTCCACAGAGCGCACGAGTGATCGAACTCTGAAGTGGCCGTCCTGAAAAAAATAAATGTTAAATTTTTTACAAAATCCAAAAAATCATTTCCATATTTCCATTCAAGAGATGGTTGCATGATTGCGATTTTTATACTAAAATATCTAAAATTGCGATTTTTTGGCGTCCAACGAAATCGAATAAAAATTTAAATGATCATTTTCACGATTATTCGAAACGAAAATCTTCAAAGATTTTTTTGACTTTTTAATTTGTTTGTTTTTTATATTCTTGTGATCATGACAAGATTCGATTTTTCACTACTTTTCTTCCTCACAAGTTTTCGTTTCAAATAGTCATCCAAAAAACGGCATTTCAAAGTTCAAACCCATTGGACGCCAAATAAACCGTTATTTTAAAGTATATATTTTTAGACATATATTTCATTATTTATATGCGTCTATGAATTCCATCCTCGACGAAAACTTCTTGACTTACGGTCGGATCCGTTCGTCCGTTCTGATTCTCAATTTGTTCGTCTTTCTCCTCCAAATCCCTCTCTCAACATTCAACACTATTTCGCTGCTTCGCACTTCTCTGATCCATCCCAATCTCAAGTTCATTTTCCTTTGCCAAAGTTTTTGTTTCTGTGTTTATGCATTTGGACGAATTGGACAGACAATCACAATTTTCCGACTTGGACCTGAACATCTATTTGACGGGCCCGTATTTCAGGTAAATTTTAGCAACTATTAATTTTTATTTTTAAAATTTTAAATTTTTTTTTGATACTTCATTTTAATTTGATACTGTACTTTGATTTTTAAATTTTTGATACTGTACTCTATTTTTCTCAGTTTTCGATACTCTACTACCTGTTTAATAACTTTGTTGGCCATGTGCTGCTTTTGGAGCGTATGTTGGCAACTTTAATGGCCAACAAATATGAAAATTGGAAAGGTCACTGGTTCAGTGTTGGCTGGTTTACTCCGATCGTAATATTCAAATTTTATTGATTTTTTTAAATTTAATTTTAAAATTTTAAGTTTTCCTTAACAATTTTCAACTGTTTCCAACAAACCAAACTTATGACGGACCAAAATGGCAACAATGCCATTGAGATATCAGCTGGAACAATGATAGGCCTTTACTCCGCTGCAGGCCTAAGTCTGGCCGAAGTTGTTGTAAGTTTCAACTATTAAATTTTATTAAAACATATTCGATAGAAAATTAGGCTTAATATTGGAAAAAATGCAATTATTTATTAAGAATTGAAGTTTTCAATAATAAATTTTTAAGGATAATAATGACAAATAAAAAAAATTCAGAAATTTTGTATAAAATACTAATATTAAATTATATTTTTATTTAACATTTTTTATTTTTAAAATTATTTTACATGTAATTTATTTGTTAATATTTAAATTTACAGAAAAGTGTGTCTTGGTGAAGATAAAATTAAAAATAAAATTAATTAATTAATATGACATATTAATAAAACTTAAGGCTATTATCATTCTTGGAGCATATAATATGGAGCGATACAATTCATGGCTAAAACAAAAAAATCAGAGCAAACACAATTTGAGCGAACGGTATCAGGTATACTGTATTTGTATGATGTAACACCATATAAAATATTAAACCAATATTTATGCATTTTACACTAATATACCGTAGCCAATTCATGCAGATATTTTCAATTAATTTTGTCATAAAATGTATAAAAATTTCTGCAATTAAATTTTTTGATCAAATTGCAAAGGAAATTGTCATTTTGCCTAACCTAATTAAAAATTTAATAATACTAAGAGGTAAGATGTCGTAGTAATAAAAAGATAAATTCTTAAATATTTAACGTATTAATAGTTGGCGGAAAATATTCAAATGACGAGACAGTTGATCCCGGTGCTTACACTGCACTTTTTGACCATTTGCTTGACTATGCCGGGCTGTGTTCTGCTCTACTACAATTTTCTGGACAATCCAATGGTAATCGACGCACTCATCTACAACTATTACTTCTGCACATCCATTATCAATGCACTGATCGAGTACACTTTGATAAGGTAATCAAACGAATTTTTGCACATTTTATTTTGAAATTTAAACAGGAAATTTCATTTTATTTTTTGTATTTTATAGCTGTTTTTTATTTTATATATTTTTTGCAATGTTTTAGAAACATAAACTGAAATTTTTAATTTAAAATTTTTAAATTATTATTAAGTGGATTTGAGAGCAATAAACCATATTCATTGATAAAAACCTAAAACTAAAAAAATAGTGCTGGAACTACATATTAAGAAAAAATTGATTTTATTTGTTTATTCTATTATTTTTTTAATTTTGGTTATGAAAAATATATAATTTTTTAAAATTATCTCAACACCATTTTTCCGAAAAAAAAATTAACAATTTTTTATAAAAAATTATAACAATTAAATTCACTTAACTCACATTTTAGGATGTTAAATAAAATTCGGGTCATGTTGAGATGATTACCTAGATCAAAATTTTAAAAAAACAACACACAATTGATCTGAGATTGAGAACAAGGTCTAGGCACAACTGTAATTACCATGTTGCGTAAAAATAAAAACTGAGATTTATTTTTATCTTTTTTTTCTATTTATTTATTCAAATTTTTGACTGTTTTAGCCGCTTTCCCGCACTTCGAAAAAATGCCATTGAATTAATGCGCGAACTGTGGTCATTTTTTGAGCGACGGACACATCGACAGCAAATGGCGACGGAAGTGTTTGTGCTGAGAACATCGACGGAGAATCAGTGCAACAACAGCAACAACAGCAGAAGGACAATATTCGTGAAGGGGGCGAAGCGGGTGATGGACAACAACGCGCGGGGGGACAGACACTTCCAAATGCTGAGGGAGGCGTGGAAGGTGCAGCAGCAGCAGGAGAGATGATGAGCAAAAATGAGTGAAAAACAAATGATCCCTGGTGAATGTTGGATTTGATCGGGGAGGAATCGATCGATTAAGCCCAATAGGACCCAACCAAAAGGCTCAATAAAAAAAGCCACCAAAAGCCCAATTGTTCAGTCTTAGCCAAGTCAGAGTCCCGCCGGGGAGGAATGAATGGCGGCCAACTCCCCCAATGAAGGTCCCCTTGGATTGTTGAACACCCCGAATAAAGTAAAGGCCTGACTCCTTGGACCAAAAGAACCGGGTCACACATTTCTACACTATCATAAATAATAATTGATTTTTTAAATTTGAAACGGAAAAAGCACTTTGGTTTTTTAAAATGCACAAATTCGGTCACCCGTCGAAACAGCCGGTCATCGAAACACCGATCTGATCAAGTTCATACTTCGAATCTGATGATAAGAATATTTGACATATGTAAAATAGTAGTCAATTTTATTGTTAAAATGTTTTAATTTTTGCATTAAATAATTTTTTAAAGCCAATTCGCAAAAAAGATAATACCAGTATTTATCCAATAATAAATATATGAAAATTTTAAAGAAAAAATTACTGTATTTCTCTAACTACCTAATTTCTCCCTCTAATTGTTCCCCCATTTTGAGGAGGGTTAAAAAATAACTCCCCGGGGGAGCAATTAGAGGAAATACGTAGCGGATACGTCGGGGATACATTGCTTTATCAGTTTTTATCTTTTTGACAATTTTTTCCATTTTTAAGCAGTTTACCGAGGTCTCTTATTAATTTTCGGCACTTTGTCACAACTTGCCAGGGCATCAGCGCCAGAAAGTGTCTTAAATTTTTCGGAAAAAATTAACTAGATTATCGCATTTCCTCTAAATCTGACTCCCTCCCCTCTGGGGCATTGAAAAATTCTGTCCCCGAGGCAGAATTAGAGGAAATACGGTAAATGGATAAAATAATTGGCGAACCTTGAGTTGTTTCCATATTTTGGAATCACATTTCTTTACATTTTTGGTCGGCAAACAATGTACGATCAAAGATCCAATGCCCTTGCTACAATTTTATTTATTTTAATTAAATACTAGACTGATTAAAAAGTTCTGAAAAGATAAATTACCATTTGAAAAAAATTGAAATCCAATTTTGTTTATGTTTCTGCTATCAACTGGTTGCTGGGATATAACTATTTCAAAAATACTAATAAAAATTAAACCAATTTTAACAAAACTTTATAACAAAAATGAAGTTATGAAAGTGATTGAGTTTGATGCACTTTTATATGAACGATATTTCTCTGAGGTTAAATTCGAATTTCATAAAATTCTTAGATTAATTTTGTTATTTTCTCAATTTGTTGGTTATACTGTACCTGTCAGTGCAAGTCTTGAACCCTTTGATATTCAAGTACTTGGGAGGTTTCATTTGTACCGTCGATGTTCCATAGACTGTAGTACACAAACCGATCAAAAGAATAATGGCGAGCGCGAGTTTTAAAGACATTTTCTTAAGGATTTATTCAAAAATCTAATTAAAAGGTAAAAAGAATTGTGTGCATTTGAAAAACTTACATTTGGTAGGGATTTATTGTTTAGGGGGTTTTGTTTAGATTTAAGGTTTAGTTAAATTAAATACTGATATTTAGCCAAAAAAATGAAGGGAAAAGTAAAGAAGCAGAAAAATCGACCTCTGAGCGCATTACGAACTAAAAATATCGAGCCAAAAAAGCGATTTGGAGCGATCGGCGAGGAATGGATAGAATAAATCGATCGGACAAAACTCTTATATGTTCGGCAAATAAATTGTTTTTTATTTTTGTTTGTAGAGAGTTGGGGGAACGATCACATTTTTCACATTGGGTAAAAATCAACAACAAATTAGTTCTGATCGCATTTGCGAGCAAAAGTCATCACATCTCTCAATTGCTCTTTTAATTTTGTAAAAATAAAAAGTATAAACTTTGATTCTTTGATATAGGATACAATGCGGGACTAGATCTCATCTTCCAGGTCTGCCCGGGATTCCCGGTCCCGGAAACCGGGATTTTCCCGGTTTTTTGAGTCCCGGGTCCTGGTAAATTTTGAATCCCGGGAAGCCCTGTCATCTTCCATCCCGTTTTCTTTCTTTAATATTTAATGATTTTTTGCAAATAAAATTAATGATTTTTTGCAAATAAATGACAAAGTTCAAAACATTCAAAAACATACAATCTCTTTGAGAAGCCGAGCTATTGTTATGTATAGTTTATATTGAGGAGGGGTATCGACGAGAAACTCGAATCCACCTCAAGTCCAAGGCCTCGTTCCTTGGCGAGGCCTAACACGAAGTTGATGGTGATCCAATTAAATATATATCCATTATATCGGCATATAAATACCTAAATACTTGCTTTATCACTTTTTGGGCGAATTTTCTTTCCATCACAAAATATCCTGTTAATGAATGACTTATCAACTTTCGGCCGACATCGCAAGATTCCAAGGCTTTTTTTTAGAAAGTGCCTTAAAATTAAATTTTTTTTAAATAAAATTAAATAATTCGCGAACCTTTTTTCAATTGTTCATTTACTTTGGAATCACAATACCTTGTTTTATAGTCGGCATGCAAACTATGGTTGAAGATATAGTGTTATTTTTTGGTGTTATTTTCCCAGAGACAACACCGACCAGCCAAAGTACAACGGCGAGCAAGCATTTAAAGGACATTTTCTTAAGGATTTATTGAAAAAAACACTAAAATTAAGTTAAATTTGGACGCCTTATAAAGAGGAATAAGGACTAAAGTTTGATTTAAAAAATTGAAAGAGTTTTCTGATAATAAAAAAATAAAGACGAAGAAAACAATTACGGCCTCATACTTCTGAGCAAAAGCCGTCTTTTCTTAATTTTGTATGGAGATAAATAGAGGAAAATATGGTATTTTGTAATAAAAAATTATAAATTTAATTCAAGACACATTGTTAAATTTAAACTTTTATTTTAAAATTTCAAAAGAAACTAATCAAAATGATAACTCGGTTTCAAATTTACATTTTTGTCTATCAATTAAAAATCTAATTCTTAAGATTTTTGGCTTTCTTTATCACTTTTGCATTTTTTAACGATTTTTTCTTTCTATGCGGAGCATCCAACTTTCTTCCCAATTCCCAACATCAAACACAAATTTTCAGGGCTTCATCGTCAGGAAGTGCCTTAATTGTCCTAGATGAGATGATTGGAGACCATGCTTAAGCCATGAAAAAGTCCTATTTCCTAGTCTCTCTTGCACCTCCAAAGGTTATGGGGAGGGCTAACATCCAAAATCCAAACCCAGGGCCCGGGTTGCTCTTTCCATTCCCCTTCATTCTTTTCCAAATCCCCATCCGCCGGAGAGTCAACGGTGCTATTGTTGATCTGGGTGGTCTCAGCATTCAAAATTGGGATTTGAAAGTGTTTGTTTTTTATCAATTGGATTTTTTTATATTGCTGTTTTGTTTTGTAAAAGCCGAAGTTTGGCCAATGATATTATTATATTTTTGGACATCAAATGTTTTTATTTTCACAAAATTGTAAATTCAGTAAAACTGGTTGGGGATCGTTGTCTTTTTTTCAAACATCCGCCGGCTTCGTTAGTGAGACAAAAACAAAATGAACCTTTGTCACCCAACTCATCTATCAAAATTGTTGGGGTGTTCTACCTTCCAATTCCACCCATCACAACAATAATAACAAATAAAACATTTTTTACTTTTTTGGTAAGAAACTGAAATGGGACTGAGCGAGAATTGTTTATCTTTTAATTATTTTTATTTAATCTTTATCATTGATAATGTCTATAATCTCCCCGTTTTTTATCGGTATCAAAAAACTAATGCAATTTTATATTAACACTGTAAATCCTTTCATATTGCCCACTATTAGAAGACTATGGTATTTTTTTAATAACATTTTTAAATTTTTTGCATACACAAGAAACAATGGCCAACATAATATATTAAGTTCTAAAGGAAATTTAAACGTCGGAACATGCATATCCTTCTCACAGTTTGAATTTTATAGAAATGTAGCGGCGAAATGTTTAAGTTCTCTAAAAAATTGTGCAAACTTAGATTAAAGATTGGATACAGAATCAAGGTCTTTACAGAATCAAGGTAGGTCTCGTATATTCTGCCCAAACCACATAATTCAATTAAAAAATACAAATAACCTGATCAGCAACTATAGTGGAACTATAGTGGTATAGTGGATAAAATGAGTTTGGTGACTGATGAGTGATTGGCTCCCGCCGATCACTTTGCCTCCTTGGCGATATTGTTGACAACAGCCAGTTCACCAAACTTTGGTTTTTTAACAATTACGTTGTCCAAAATTTCTTTATAAAGCGCAAAATATACCCAACTTTTACTCATTTTATTAATTTTTTAATCTGTTCAGATCCTTCAAAAAAATGTCTCAAAAGTTCTCTTTTGCCTTTGTTCTTTGCCTTCTGCTAATCGTGCCGATTGTTGACGTCAGTGGACAAGCCCCAAAGTACTTGAGCATCACCGGATGGAAAGATTGCGCGGAAAGGCAAATTAAATAAAAATTAAAAAATAAATAAATTTTAAAATTATTTAAGCAAACCCCAAGGCACAGCGACCATTTGGTGTTTGCCGAAAGCTGCAAAGGCGGGTTGTAAAGCGGATACATTTTCCAAACTCGGGGTATTAAGTGAAGGAAAAACAAATCAATTTTAATTTATCGATTTTCAGAAAACTGAGCTGATGAAGTGTTAGGTGATGTGTGGAATATATATAAGAAGATGTGAAGACAGGATCGAAATTAATATTAGATAAATGGCGATGGATGTGTTGAAAACTGAATAATCCTGCCATTATTTTTTAGCTCATTTTATATAAAGATTAAAATTTAATGGACTTATTGGTTTTGGATGACACACCCTATTTGACCTATTTGAGATCGGCCCATTTTTTGGGCGCAAATTTTTAAACTCGGCCCTGCCCGGGCCCTTTATGAAGGACTCGGCTCGATTCGGCCCGATGGAATTATTATTTTATTTGGTATTTTTTACATTTTCAACATTTGAATTTTTATATATTTATTGGTGCTTAGTTAATCACCTCTGTCACTTCAAAATTCCCAAAAAAATAATAATCAAAATCTGCAAAAATTACAATTTCTTTCCTTTATTTTATTGATGTCATTTGCCGCTGAACAATTAGTTTTTCCCATCGAACAACATGAGAAAGTTCATTTTGGATATTCAAAAAGAAATTGGGTGAGAATATTTATTTAGTACATTGCTTTTTTAGTATTTTCTTCCAAAAATGTTCAGTGCCATTTTTTAAAAATTCACATTTTTAAATATTGTATTTTTTTGCTTTTGATTCATTATTAGAGTTGTTCCTTAAATTATGTTTCAAAATTCGGAAAAATTTTCATCCTAAAAATTTTGTCTAGAATGCTCACTTTTTCTTAACATTAATTTCTTTTTCTTAGTTTGACTTATTTTTCTACCAAATTTTTTTATTTCATCGAAAATTTTTCTAAAATAGCACACCAAAAATTAAATCCAATTTATTAATAATAGAACAAAATCGATTAATCAAACAAAAAAACAATTTAAAAATTTGATTTGCTTTTTAATAAATATTTGCAAAGAATACATCTTAAAAACTTGATTTGATACCAAGATGAAAGTTCGTGTTCCAGATCGGAAAAGTGAATTTCGTTTCCGGAACACCACTAATCATAATAATGCGATATTATCACACTCGACTATTTTTAAGTTACTGTCAAAATTATTTTTGAGAATTTTGGATTAATTT
>JAQIYK010000538.1:0-13595 GCA_034700465.1 Rotylenchus robustus
TTTTCGGATTTTGGGGGGGGGCTGCCCACCTGTGGTAGTAGTGATGGTTGACCCTATAAAGTACCTACCCGTCATCGGATGGCAAACAATTGACGGGTTAGAAAAACAAAAATAACGTCCAATCTCATTGGCGTCCAATGAGATCAACAATAAAATAACATTTTGCCATTTTTGGGTGGTAGACAGTTGGGTGGTAGCGTGGTAGGCAATTGGGTTGGTAGGCAGTTGGGTGATAGGCAGTTGGGTCTACCCCCTTAAAAAAAGAAAAAATTGCTTCAAAACTTCAGCCAGGCATATTATGTCCAGCTTGTTGCATTTGCTATTGAGCTCGCATTTAAGCGGTAGCGGCGTCGGAGCATCGGCAGGTAATTTTCTTGATTTTCAAATGATTCGTACTTTTGTTGTAATTTGAGAGGAACCAACAGTATCGGATCGGTTTAAATTGTTGAAGGACGAGAACCATTCGAAGACGGCGGTCGATGTGCTGAATGATTTGCCATTGGGCCAATTGTTCAACAAATTGGAGGAGTGTGAAGACGATGAGGAGACAAGACAGCGTCTTCGGCAAGGTATTTACATATTGTCATATTTTCGATTTAAATTACATAAATAAAACTCGAAAATAACAGCCAGGAAAACCATCTTTCTTGTGCTTCAATCACTTTTTAAAGCGGACATCACTCCATCTTCCGATGCTAATGAATTGATAGGTGAGAATATTCTATCTAATAAGATAGGGAAGCGTTTATAAATATGAATTTTAGCACTTTTAATGTCCCATGTCCCATTCAATATATATTCGCTTTTTGAAGATTAAAAAATCTTACAAAACCGCATTGGAAAATGAATTTTTGAATAAGAGAAGAGGGAATTTAATTTGATACCAAAATATTCGCCTTTTAGACGTATTTTATTAAATGATATCAAGTTTGAGCAGGCCCTTAACGAGAGCAGGCATTTCGGGGGGGGAGGTCTATGTACAAAAATGGTGAAATTTTTTTGCTGCGCCTTTGGCGCGGCGATTTAAAAAAAATAAAAAACGTTGATTTTAAAAAATTGACTAAAAACGGATAAAAAAAATGCATTTTGAAAACATAAGGGGACCCCGGTACCCGGTACTTTATTAAAAATGTTTAATCGGGGGGAGGGGTCTTCAGCCTCCTAGCCCCCTCGTTACAGGCCTAATTTTGAGGCTTAATATGCTTTTAAACAATATTTATTGGCGAACCTCTGGTTAATTTGTTCCATTCTACTTTAAATAATTTGAACAGCAAAAATGAATATAATAAGACTTATTCCACGTTTTATTAGGAATGTTTGGACAAGGAAAGGACGATGAAGCCAGACTAACCGGGCTGAGCACATTGTAAGTTAAAAATTAGAAATTTGTTTCCTAACAATTAGTTAACAATATTCCAGGAAATGGTTGGAGCGTCAAAAGGTGCTTAATCGGAGGGAAAGAAAGCGGAAACAGCAGGATGTGGACACGCGGGCATCGAAGGGACGCAAAATTCGCTATGTCGAAATCCCAAAACTGGTCAACTTCTTTCCGGCAACCCCGGAACGCGTCACCTGGTCACACGAGAAAAGAAATGAGCTCTTTAAGTCATTATTCGTTTGAAATTTAGCTTAAACTTTTTGTTTTATTTGTTAAAATAGTTTGTTAAAATTTTCAACTCATTTTCAAAATTATCATTTATTTTGATTGGGAAAACAAATTGTACAATCTTTGGAGGAAAATTGGGGCCCATTAATGACAACAAAAATAGCAAAAAAGAAAATGCCATATCATTTGTGGAGGAGCTAAAACTAGAAAATCAATTGTAGTGGGCGTTGGATTTGGGAAGGAAAAGCTGACTCGGATTAAAACATATTATTTTATTTGGCCAGTAAAACCATTTTGTTTTGCGATGGGAGAAAATTGGCATTACTATTTCCTTCTGCGCGATGTCTTTTTGCTCTTTGTTTTGTCAATAAACTGTTTCCAATGTGCCGGAACAACACCATCGATTGCCAACAACGAATTGGCCCAAAATCACACAAAATCGGATTTAATCCGAGTGAAACAGGCTGATATCGTCGATTATCCGGAATGGGAACGGATGGAGGAGCAACAGAAACAAAAGGCTGGTGATGAACAGCAAGAAGATGAACATCAAAGAGGTGAAAAGGAACAGCAAGAAGATGGAGATGAACAACAGGAAGATGAACATCAAAGAGGTGAAAAGGAACAGCGAGAAGATGGAGATGAACAACGACGAGATGGAGATGAACAACAGGAAGATGAACATCAAAGAGGTGAAAAGGAACAGCGATTAGATGGAGATGAACAACAGGAAGATGAACATCAAAAAGGTGAAAAAGAACAGCGATTAGATGGAGATGAACAACAGGAAGATGAACATCAAAGAGGTGAAAAGGAACAGCGAGAAGATGGAGATGAACAACTACGAGATGGAGATGAACAACAGGAAGATGAACATCAAAAAGGTGAAAAAGAACAGCGAGAAGATGGGGACGAACAGCAGGGAGATGAAGTCGGACTGCAAAGTGGTGGAGTACCAGAACGTGACGCAGATCAATATCAGTTCAATTTGCGAGTGAAAAGGGCCAATGTTGTTGATTATGGGGAATGGATGCGAATGGAAGGAGAACAGCAAGAGGGCAAAGTGCAAAAAGCCGGGGATGAACATCAACACCGAAGAAGGAGACAACACCATGCCGTGAAGGTCGAGCCCGAATATCAGCAGTCCAATGCACGAGTGAAGCGGACCAATGTTGTGGTGAAGGAACAGAAGCAAAAGATTGGTGGGGATGGTGTTGAACATCGGCGGAGACACCACGCCGAAAAGCACGGAAAGGCGCACCGAACAGAGGCACGCCGCAATCGACGAAAACACCGTGGGGACCGCCATCATTTTGGGAAGAAGCTGCGCAAGGTACCGTGTTGACTTAACCTTAACAAGGTACCGGGATATGGTATCTGTGCTTCAACATTGGGGTGATCAAGTCAGCGAAATACAGTATTTTTAAGAGACCAATCGACAGACACAGTACACCACACACAAACCATTAAACATGTTCGGAAGGCATTTCGGGTATCAAAAATGTAATTTGGGAACCAGTGGCATTTTGAAGGAGTTCGGCCCCCTTTCATTCATTTGTTCAGCCTAGTTGCTACCGTAGTTATATTGTTTTGTTATACGGTACAGATGGAGAAGGCACTGATCGCAGGACAAATTACGGTAGCGGAGTTCGAGCGGGCACTGAAAGCACTGATCAGAGCTGTTCGGGCTGATGGATGGCGGCGGGGCGACAGGGACAAATATTGGCACGGACGAGCACACCACCACAATGATCAGCACCATCACTCGCCGGAGAGGAAGAAGCTGAGCAAGGTGAGGAAGGGGGAGGGGGGGGGCAGAGAAAGAGAAGGAAGGACCACCCCAGCCGGGACAGAACTGCAAAATGTTGAAAAATGCCAATAAACCCTATACAAAATATTGGGATTTTTCTTGAATTTTTCGCGCTGGATCCCGACCGAAGTTTCATCCGGTCACCGGTCCAAAAATGAAAAAACGAACCATTTCTGCGCGGATTGGAGTGAGTTCGGATCACTTCGCTGAAGGCAGGCAAAGCATCGTCCAGTGCCCTCAGCTCCTTGGGGCTGAACATTCTGGACAGGACGAGCATGCGGATCAGCACCGTGAACACCAACTGGGCAAAATTGGAATAAGAACTGGAGATTAACCAGGTCGGTGGATTATTCGGAATTTGATCAGGATTAGGATTTTTAGGGTTAAAGCTATGAAAAATGTTTCCCAATTTTTCAAGGAGTTCAGGGAGACTGGGAATCTGGTGAAGGTTGGACAACAACCATCATCGGGAACATCATGGACATGGTGCTGGAGGAGTACTTGATGGCGAACAGCGCGACGATGCTCAGCAGCTGGATACTGTAACGGGAGCACATCTTACGGTATTTCTGACTCAAATGCCCTCAGGGCATTTTCGGGACATGCTCAAGATGTACACGGACCTGGTGAAGGTGTGCACTCGCTTGATGGGCACGTTGCGCAACCACACATAGTCCGGCTGAACAATCAAAAATGAGCCCAATTTGGACCCAAAACGGACCGAAAAGGTACTGAAAGTACCGTATACCCATAGTCCGGCTGAACAATCAAAAATGAGCCCAATTTGGACCCAAAACGGACCAAAAAGGTACTGAAAGTACCGTATACCCATAGTCCGGCTGAACAATCAAAAATGAGCCCAATTTGGACCCAAACGGACCAAAAAGGTACTGAAAGTACCGTATACCCATAGTCCGGCTGAACAAGCAAAAATGAGCCCAATTTGGACCCAAAACGGACCAAAAAGGTACTGAAAGTACCGTATACCTGGTACTTGACTGGCATGAACAGCAGTCCGATGCGCTGCACAAACTGTTGCCCGATCAGCGAGATCACGCCCATGTAGAGGAATATCCCAGTGAGCACGGGCAACGGCACCACCTAAAAATGTACAAAATACCGTACACCTCAGAGAAGGGGCAAATTACGGTAGCCGGAAGAAGAGTACCGTATATCTACTTACCTTGACCAACGGGGTCAGGAACAAGGAGCATCCAATCAGAATGTGCGCAAAGATGGTGGTCAGGCGTTGTTCCCTGGTAAGATAATTACCAAAATGACAAATACCGTAGTAACTTCTTTAGAGTAAATACGGTATTTTGCCATTTTTTGCCTCAAAAAAGCCACAAAACGATCGACTCACTTCACGCCGAAAAACTTTTGTCGTTCGCCGGGCACGGAACAGTCCACATGCTGCTTCAGAGACTAAAGATTTAAAGAAAAAAAAACTCAAAAAATCCGAAATTTCTCTTGAAAACTTGTTGTCAGTTACCTCGACATGCATCACACTGAGCACGGTGGCCGCCACATAGAATGGGAGGCCGAACAGGGAACAGATCAGCACCAGGACACTGATCACCAACAGGTCCAGATGGTACCCACCACCTTTCTAAAATGCAAGAAAATGTTTGGATTTTTTTAACGTAAACTTTGGATTTTTTGTTCAGTTAACCTTAAGTTTGTTGTCCTTCCGGTTGACAATGACCGCGGTGATCTGCTGATCCATCACCACCAAAATGGTGTAGAACAGAGCGGGCAGCGAGGCAATCTGATCAGAACCAAAAACATTTTTCGAGTGGTACGGTACTCTGATTGATACGGTATTCTGGAGCAGGCTAATAGTGTCGACACACTATTTGTACATGCTAATTTGTCCTTTTTTGCCCCAAAAACAAAACATTCCAAAATTTGACATAGAAAATTTGAAGCTAATGAATTGAAAATTTATTTAAAAAATTTAAATTGTGGCAAAGTTTCTGTCCTAAAAGTCATCTCAAATGTGTACGTACCAGTGCGACTTTGTAGTTCTCGATGTTGGTGATGTCGACCAACCATTTCCGGTCCATGGTCGGCTAAATTTGGATGCATTGTATGGTTTAGGTAGGAATAAGCAAAAGTTAAAGAATCTCTAAAGATTAGGTAAGGATACTGTAGACGGGTTGGATATTTTGTACATTTTTGAGAAAGGATACTGTAGCTGTTGTAACTGACCCGAACACTGGTGGGCACCTTCAGAGACGGTACTTCCAGCCCGATCAGATAGGTCAACAGGGTGAAGGACACAATGGCGATCAGAACGCCAAAGTCGGAGATTATGTTGCGGAACTGAAGAGAACAGAGAGTTGGAGGAAAGGGAAGAGAGTATGTAGAATGGAGAGAAAAAGAAAGAGAGAAAAAAGGGAAGAGAGTATGTAGAATGGAGAGAAAAAGAAAAAGAAAAAAGGGAAGAGAGTAAGAGTACCCGGAAGGAAAAGTAGCGAGAACGGCGGAATCTGTTCAGAGAGTAGGCGATCAGGAAGGTGCCGAAGGTGAGCAGGATGGAGAACCTGAAAACGGATACTGTAGGACACTGCTGTAGGATACTGTAGAAAGTGAGAGTATACTGTATCCTCCTTACATGTACACGTCGGGCTTGAAGTAGCACTGCAGTCCTTGCGGCTCTCCGCCTGTCCAAATTGACCATCTCTGACCCAAAATGTACCGTAATTCCCTCGAAATCTACCGTACCCAATGTGCGGCATCGGGTGGGGCCCACACTGAGGTTCTTGTATGATGTCGAGTTCCACTAAAACCAAAAAAGACATAGTGCCCCTGGGCATTTTAGATGATTTTGGCATGTTTTGATCAGGTGACAATACAACAACTTCATGATCAGATTAAACTAGGTAGATCCTTGAAACCCGCTTTTACAAAAATCCGAAATCGGAGGCAGGCTGTTCGGGTTCGGTAGGGGGTTAGAGGTCGTGGATCTAGTCTGGATCTGGATCAGATTGTGGACTTGTAATGGAGTCCTTAACTTGTCCGTTTGGATGATGCAGTAGCAGGCCGAGTGGAGCACCTCCTTCAGCAAGAAATTGGGTTTAGGACAAGATTGTGTGGTCTGGGTATTGCCTGAGGATGTCGCGTGATCGGTGCCTCGTAACTGATCTCGATGAGCTTCTCGAACGCTTGGATGATAAACACCACTGAGATCTGATGAGAAAAAGGGAGCTCATAATTCAAATTTGATTTTGGCGCTAATTCAAAAACCAGCGTAGCGAAGGCCTCCTCGGTGAAGCGCGTGATCAGCGCGACCAGTGCAGAAGCATCCGTGGCGACCAGCAACAGCAGGAACAGCGACATCCAGGCGCCGACGTAGAAGCGGAAGGGCAGGAACTCCCAGTGATAGGTACTGTATACAGTATACAAATACAGTATACTCTGTTGTATCGAAATGACACGTACGTGCAGAAGTCGAACAGAATCTTCTCGAAGATCAGCGTGGGTCCGGTGGCGGACAGAATGTTCAGTGGCTGTCCGCTGAACAGGCCGAACACCACGCCCGACAGGGCACCGCAGATGATATTCTCGATGGAGGCCATTTGGTGATGAAGGGAGCGTTCCATGATGGCGCCGAAGGTGATAATATTGGACAGGTTGGCGAACAACAACAGCACCGCGGCAGCCAACGACTGGGAGAAGCGGCCCCGGAAGAAGTCGGCGAAGTCGGACGGGAACCAGGGCACCTTCCGGCTGATGAGACGAGGGAAGAATCACAGTTTAATAGTGGTTGGATCCATCTCACCGAGATGGAGGGATACGGTACTATAATCAACCTACTGTAACCTACTGTATCTCGCGCTAGAAAGTCTATTTACCGTATGCAGTCCCTCTTCCCCATATACCTTATGTCGCTGGCAATGTGAGGGTCTACCCCATATACCTACCTACGCCTTCACCACCTACCACATCATCTTCCATATTACCTACCGTATATCGTTGACAAGCCCTCCGAAGAGTGTGCCGGTACGGTAGGGATGTGCCTCGTGTTGTTGTTGTCGTGAACTGCTGCTCATCGCTTTTGTGGAGGAACCCACTTCGCTGGGCAAAAAAGACGAAGACGGGCGCAACTCGTCAATGGAATAATTTGCGTACAGCATGCCAACATGGCGTACTGTCTACAGATACAGTAAACTTTTGGCGCCAATTCAAAATTCGAATGAACGAACCGCCCCTTGTCCGGCATCCTTGTCCGGCGTCCAGCGCGCCTCTGAGGTGCAATTGCCCGGCGGAATGACCACAATTTGGGAGAGGAACTCGTCAACGGCATCGGACAACGTATGCCGCTCCGTGCAATGGAGCGCAACCGATTGGAAAATCTGGGACAGTTTTCAGTAAATTTAAATGGAAAAATTTCATAGTCTTTTGGGCTAAATAAAATTCGAAGTTCAAATTTGGGTTCCTTTGATACGATACTTTTGTTCAGTTTTGTCAAAAATCTCCCATAAAAGAAGTCAATTTTTGAATCTGAAAAGCTCGAAATTGTTGAACTTCTAGTTTTTCAAAAAAAATCTGAAGTTTTCCGATATACAAATTTGACCCTAACCCCTGGCTGATAGAGACCTCATCCGACAGCAGTGCACCCATTGCCCGGCCGACAGCCAATGTCTCGTTGGGGTAATTGTCCACGGAATTGAGCAAAATGTGCACAAAACGGATGGGCACAGGTTGGTCGGGCAGTTCGGGGTACAACAACTACAGTAGGACAATACCGTACTCTGAAATGAGTAAAACATACGGTAGGGTATTTGAGGCGGACGAAGGCACTCAATGGTCGTTCCAAGGCACTCACATTGGCCACCTGTGCACCAAAAATTTTGTTACTTACACAAAATGGTACTAAAATTGGCCAATTTACTCGGAATTCTACCGTATGCCGTACTCAAATCCCGGTCACAAGTTCATAATTACCGTATCTCTCACACAAATTTCACTCAGAATTCTACCGTATGCCATTCTATCGTATGCCATACATAAATCGTAGCCCAAATGTGCCCATTTTTGGTACGTACCAAGATGGCGGCCGCTTCAATGTTTGGTGGCAACTTCTTCACCAGTCGCTGATCGGCCTGAAGAAGACAAATTGGTCACTTTTAGACATTTGGGACATAAACAATCCAATAAAATGACTCACATCCTCATTCCGGGGATTCTCTATGGTGGAATCACTGCTCGACGATGAAGCACCCATTGCGCCGGAGACGGAGTCCGTTGCGCAGCTTGAACTCCGAAAGTGATCACCTCAACCATACAACAAAATGAACTTTGTATTAACCCAAAAACTGGGACGAATTCCGGGTTAAGGTAGTCCAAAAAAAGATTTGAATGTTCGGGATAAGCAGGTCTAATCCGGATATTTTGGCATATCAGTGGTAATTTCCGAACCCCAATTCCTACCCAAAACGCACCGATGGATCCGTTCACTTTGCGCAGCTTGCCCTGGATCAAGTGCAGTTTGGGTGCGTACAGGATGTCCTTGACCAGGTTGGCCAAGTCCTCGCCCAATTGTCCACTGCCCGTCCATTCCTCCACCAATTGGTCACAAAGTCGGATGAAGGAGGAGGCACTGCACTCGAGCAGTACAATGCCACGGCGGAAACAGTGCTTCAGCTGCAGGAGCGGGTAGATGCTTAACAGGGTGATGTGCGGCTTGGAGAACCGAGTGCCAGCACCCTCCACGCACTGCTCGAACTTGATCCACCTGCGCAGAACATTGGATCAGACCTCAGACCTCCTTATGAAACTGTATTTCCTCTCTCCTACAGTATTCACTTCCTATTCAGAATACCGTATCTTGCTCCCTCATTAAGATATTGCATCTCTTTCTCTTTCATCATACCATATCTTTTTATGATACTAATATCGTCCTCCTTTATTTTATACCATCCACCTTATGGTACAGTACCCACTCCTTCCTTTTGATACCATATCCTTCTCCCCTCATAAAGATATCGTATCCCCTCCGCCATCATGGTACCATATCAAATTCAATTTTTCATTTTTAAGCAGATCTTTTGCAGGATCATTTCTACGCCTTATTTTACCGGTTGGTCTGTTGCCAGAACAGAGTTTGCTGCAAGTTTGGCAGGGGATTTGCGGATGAGTTTTCGGCGCCACTTCCGACTGCGCCACTCCCTCCGTCGTTGGCGCCGTCCTCCGCAACCCGTTCGGCCAGTTCAGTGTTCAGATAGAGCATCTCGCAGAACAAGGTGGTGCGGTGGGAGGAGGCAACCACCGAGGCACCGCCACCGCCCGCCGAACTGTCCTCGCAACAGCCCACCGACTCCAGCAGACGGCGCACATTGTCGATGGGACCTGTATTCGGCAGAGTTAGGGTTAGGTTTAGGGTTGTCCAGATAGGTTTATGGCAGCCGAATTTGTTTTTATCTCACCGGTTAAAATCCTTCGGATATTAGCCTTGGTTTTGATTAAGCCTGATAACCCTGTTTGGGAGGTTTCCAATTCCGAAAACTTTTAAAAAAAACACCCCTCCTGTTTTTTTGGTCGGAAATTTAGTCTACCTATTTTTGATAATTTCCCTTTACAGCCTTGCTTTTACCCTTGCGGGAAGTTTCAAAGTCTATGTTGAACTTCTGCCTTGTTAAAGTCACCTTCGACCTGGTTGCCCAGGTTGACGCTCTGCGGCAACAACAGTGCATCGGTCATCACATTGCACTCCGTCGGTCCCGCCGCCTCCCCAAGCGCTCCTTCGCTTCCTCCGCCGCCAGGCGGTGCGGACGCCGTGCTGGCCATGCGGTGCAGCAGTTGCAGACTGGCCTTCCGGCTCGCCTTCCGCGCCCCGCCGCTCTCCACAAACACTTCCGTGCCGCCGCACTTCAAACGGCCCGACGGCATGCTTTGCCTTTCTTTTTTTGTACCGTAGGTTGGGTGAAAAGTTACGGTGAAATTCAAGGCTAAATTGGGGAAAAACTTATGTCTACCGTATACTGGTCTGACATTTGAACAATAAATGTTGAACATTTTGCCAAGGGATTACGAGGGAAAATCGTGACGAAAGCACTTAAGAAAGCCTTTTTTAATACCCAGAAAATGACGACTATAATCTACCCGATGTGAGGGGGGGGGCAAATTTTGTGGACGGGGAAGAAATGCGCAAAATATTCGACAAAGGGATCTGAATAAGGCCAAAATTGGAGTTTGGACAAAGTCCAGGTCCAGGTCAAGCTCACATCCAATCTGCTGGTATAATCTCAAACCCGTGGTCTATTCTCGGATTATCACGCGCTTTAACCAAAAAAAGAAGCAACTTCCAGAGATTTTAACCTTTTTTTTCAGCTGCAAATTTCGAATAAAAAGGACCAAAACATTTGATGGGAAAGGGAAAAAAGGGAAAACAATGAAAGAATCAATCAGCCGGTTCTCGCCCCCCCCCCCCCAAATTGCGCGACTTTGCGCACCGCCGACCCCCCAAAATCCAATTACAAAACCATTTGGGCGAGCAAAAGGGCCCCGGCGGAAAGGAAAGGACACTTTTGTTGTTTTGAGACATTGTTTTTGTCGCTTTATTTTTGTCCCCAAAGTGGGAAATTTTTGGGATTTTGAATCAATCCCTGGCCCCGATTTCCGGGGGATCAATTTTGGATTTCGGCTTTGTTTTCGGAGTCAAATTCCCAAGTCAAATTCCAAGCAAATTCCCAAGTTAAATCTTCGGTGGTCCCGAACAGGGATGAGCCCAAATTTTGGGTTTCTCTTTCGTGGTCTTGACCCTGGTCTTGGTCTTGACCCCATTCCGATCGCCGGCTGGTTTTTCCGGCTGATGAGCATCACCAACCAACCAACCGACCAAACAGGCAGCAATTATATGCATGTTCAGACATTAATAATAGATAATGAACAACACCTTTTGTGGTGGTCCAAATACTCCCAAACAGTCGGCCCAATCAATCACGGACCGGCGGGGGACGAAATGGTGGTGGGTGGTGGTTGTTAATGGTTGAGGTAAATCGATGATCAGGGTGATCATCAATTGTCTCTGTTTTGGTGGTGACTTTCTCGCGAGACTCCCAACCAAAAAAAAATAAAAAATAAAAAGTCAAAAATTGTCCGCCATTTTTGAGGTATTTTATTCTCCAATTTATCACCCTATTACCCATCGTCATCAAACAATAAGGTGACTATAGGAGACCACTGATGAGCTTCGATTGACCCCAACAAAGCTGTAAATAATATGAATAATAAAATGTAAAAGGTAGTGAGTGGAAGGTGATTGGAACATTCACATCACCAAAAAAAGATAAATAATAACTCACATCAAAACAATGAATAAAAATTGAAACGATAGGCTTACATCATTAGCCTCAGGACTGAGAGAAAGAACTCGGCGCAAAATTGCAAAAATTGAAATTGAAACAAATTAAAAATCAAAATTTTGTGAAAAATTGTGGCTAACAACTAAAATTGCAAAAATTGAAATTGAAACAAATTAAAAATCGAAATTTTGTGAAAAATTGTGGCTAACAACCACAATTCTATAGTCACCTTATAAACCTGCTGGTCTCTCGATAAGGTGGAAGAGATTGAAAATAATGTAAAATAAAATTATTTGACTACAGTACACCACACATCATTGAATGCCATTTGCCCCTTTAGACTGATAATTATAACCATTGGTCGACTCTTCGTCATCTTTTTTCCATATCAATGGGTTACGGTAGTTGTCAATTTGTTGATTTGTCCTTTCTTGCTTTGACATATCAATCTATGGGTTACGGTAGTCGGTCAACTGATTGATCGGCTCCCTTTTGTTTTCTGCTTAATGGGGGTTGGGGGCATTACAGTATCGCCGGAAGGTTCTTTCTCTTTTTCGCTACAGTCAACTTTTTATCGTTTACTGTACTTCCTAACTTCTACTAAAAGTTGTTTTTTTTATCATTTTATAATCATATCAATATATCGAAATATTCCATTCCGACCTCAAATTACAGTTTTAGAAGTTAAAGCAACCCTCTTGTCTCTATATTCCAACCACTTGAATTTCTTTTTTAAAATCTCTAAGCATCCCTATGATCTATGATCTGTCGCTGTGGTGGCCAATGCAAAAAGTGTTCCCGACCGGACTCGGTGTTCCCCTTCCTCGCCTTTCTTTTTTTCCCCGAACAATTTGTTCACCGAACTTGCTTAAGAAGTCATTAAGGGGATTGGTTAGCTAATGGGATTGGTTTTTTTGTGTCTTTTTCCTTCACTTTTTTCTGTTTACTTTTCCATTTTCCCATTTTTCTGTGCATAATATTGTGGCCAACTTTTTCCATTAACCAACAAAAAAAATGTATAAGAATTGCATGTGAAATGGGCGAATACAAAAATTAATTATTCACAGAATGCCAACTTCGTGCCAAAAGCCAAACATTATGTAGCCATTTGTCGTTTAATCGAAGTTATTATTGCGATGGAGGTAAAATGGGAACAAAATATATTGAGAAAGTTGGAATGGGTACTTTTGCCTACTGTGGCATTTTGTTGTTTTTTTGGTCATACTGTAGGTTAAGGGGTCAACCTCTTTCGCCCGACTTCTTTTGTCCTGTTCTCCTAGCCTAGCTCCTGCCTTCATAAATATCACCATATCCCCACTCTAACCACCTAACCGGCTTTAACCCTCACTAGCCAGAAAGATTTTCAAAGAATTTTTTGGAAAATCACTTCCGTCTCCGACCTTTCTCAAATTTAGCTCCAGTCCGAACGTTCACGATTTTCAACTCCGTCTCCAGCTTCGGCTTTTTGGACTGCAGGAGCTTTACTCAACATCCGAGATCGAATAACGGTCATGGATATCTGAAACTTGGAATCAGATATCGGATATCCGTATCCGCCCACCCTCAACACTGTTTCAACTCCAACAAAATTAGTTTATCAGATAAAAGCAGATTTCATGGAAGAGGGTATTGTGGATAATTAACTTTTTCGTTTTTATAAAGAATAACAAAATAACAACAATCCCCATGTGCCCCCCCCCCGATGTTCTGTCTGCATTTCATCACATCCCCCTCACCTTCACCTTCACCATCAACTACATCAAGCATCAGATCCCCCTCCCTCCCCCCTTTATCCACTAACCTATTCTCCATATCCACCGTTTCCATAGCTCCTCCTCCTCCGTCCGCCCCAATTTCATAACTTTCTTCC
>JAQIYK010000539.1:0-13592 GCA_034700465.1 Rotylenchus robustus
TCTGTCAAAGGTAAATATGTGAAAAATGTTCGAATGTCAAAAAATAAAGGTGACAAGTTGGATAATTGAGGAAAATGCATTAAAGATGGAGTGGTTATCAAATCATATAGATTTTCAATTTTCTCATTGCGTGTTGTCCTCTTTCTCAAAGGTGTTCAGGTTCAGCTCAACATGATGGCAGAGGTTGTTGTTTCATTGAGACTCGCGCGTCTTTCGCTGGACTTCGACAATAGATGCAGGAAGAGCGTTCTACCTTGATGACACGCAGCTCCAGAGCTTCGAAAAATTCCTAAGGATGTAAATTTTTGAATACATCGATTTTCACCTAATGTAGTTTTTTAAATTAAGAAATTAACTTATTTTTTACTTTTTTTTCTGCGAACAGTACAACTGGCCTAGATTCCCTGACAGTGCTTTGACTGGAGCCATGTTTGATTAAAAAAATAAGATTGACAAAAATTGTTTAAAAATCATATATTAGTAAACAAACCTTTCCCTCATCGGAGAATATTCCAGTCAAGAAAATTTGCTACCGATTGTGATTAACTCCTTTCAAATTCTCCTTGCGACGCCAACGGACCTTCACTAAATTTTAAAATTTACTTTTTACAACAATAGCACTAGTTGCAATTATGTTTTTGAAAAATAACCAAAAAATCAACTTGGTTCTTTGGTTTTGCAAATAAATTGTTTGGTCCCAAATAATTGTTTCATTTTAGGATATCAAAATTATTTTTAGTATTTTTTGGAATTTAATTTTTCAAGAACATCTGATTCACAACTAAAAAATTATGAAAAATCAATTTTTAAAAAACCTCATGGCGGCTCGGTTTGATACACTGACTTACATTTTGACGTTGTATCTGCTCAATAAGCCTTCCATTTTCATCCATCTGATTGTAAAGTCGCTCGAATTTGGCACTTTTCCAGATCGGCGCAGCCCTTTGTATTAGATCATCATCAAAGAGATCATCTTGTTGTCTTTCATCGACGAGTGGACCAGCTTCGGTTCCGTTGTCGAATAAATTACTGCTGTTCGGAGGATCATCCATATCCAGAAATTCGAGATTATTCATTTTGTTTGGCTAAAATCCTTAAATTATGTACAAGTTAATTTTATAATACATATCTATGTACATATACACTGTTTTTTCAAAAAAACATAGATTAAAACAACCAATAAATTTTCGTAAAATTTATGTCTAGGATTTAGAAATCGAAATCGTAAATAAACGGGTTCATTCTCGTGTTCCCCGCTTTAGCTTACCCTTTGTCAGTAATTTTCCGTTTATTTTTCAATTAAAAATGAATGAAAATACATTATGCCACATTGCGCCAATTTTGAAGGACCCCATTTTTTGGTCTCAGAGCCGAGACCATGGTCTCATCCAAAAATCATGGTCTGTTAGACACTGAAAAATAAATAACGCTAAAAAAACGAGACCAAAAGACCATTTGCCGGGGTATAATCATAGGTATCATTTTTCAAAACAAAGGGGCTAAACAACATTCCTTAATTTCCTTCCACTGAATTTAAACCTAATACATAACTCCTTCCTTATTTATTCCATGATTCTATCCCAGGCCACCAAAAATATTTGTTATTTTATTAAATTTTAAAAGTTTATTTATTAATTGCGCCACTCCCCTAAAAATCACTGCGTATGCCTTGCTTGCGTCTGTCTCTCTGCGTCACCACACCACTCTCTCCCTTCCATCCTCCCCATCGCTAATACACTACTCACACACAGTCAATGGATGGAAATAAACGTCTATCGTTTCATTTCGCTGACTTCCTTTTTTTCTATCGTTTTTTTTTCTTTGTTTTCTCGTTTCATTCCGCTTTCTTTTTCTTCTCTTTTTTCCTTTTTTTCTTTTTTTTCTATCGTTGTTTCTTTCTTTTTTCTTTTTTTCTCGTTTCATTTCGCTTTCTTTTTCTTTCTTTTTTTTCTTTTTTTCCCCCTTTTTTTCTTTGTTTTCTTTTTTTCTGTTTTTTTCTTCTTTTTTTCTATCATTGTTTCTTTCTTTTTTCTTTTTTTTCTCGTTTCATTTCGCTTTCTTTTTTCTTTTTTTTCTATCGTTGTTTCTTCATTATTATTTTCTCGTTTCATTTCGCTTTCTTTTTCTTTTTTTTCTTTCTTTTTTCCTTTTTTTGTTTTGTTTTTTCTTTTTCCTTTATTTCTTTTTTTTCTCTTTTTCTTTCTCTTTTTTCTTCGCAGACTTTTTTTTTGACTTTGTGGCTTCCTTCCACAAGTTGGGAGAATTGGGAAGCCCATCTCGCCCTCTCCTTCCCCTTTCCTTCTCCCTCACTTCGACCGACTGACACTTTGTTGAATTTTTTCTAATTTTTTCGATAAGAAACAAATAAACAAAATGCCAATATTGCCAAAGTTTGACAGCTGAAAATGAGTAATCCATTTGTTGTGATTTGTGAATGAAGCAGCCCGCTTCAACGGCGGGCCGGGCGAGACCTAATAAAACTATAAACTATTGTGATATGTGATGGAAAAGGTCTAAAATTTTTAGAAATTCGAAAAAATTGGTTTTTATATTGTTTTTTTGACGGGTAATTTCTGATTTTCATAATAAGCGGCTGGCGCCAAGCCAAGAGATTGCATTGATCTTTCCCTCGTTCCCACCGGAAAGCACCTCTTTCCCATGGAAAAAGATTGGAGGCGCCCGGAAGCGAGCCGGGGTCTTCCGATTAGATCTCGGATGCTCTACCAATGAGCTACACCGCATCCCGAGTAAACTTGTATAAATCTCCGCAATCTCTCAGCAAGCGATTGGACTGGGGGGAGGAAGGGGAAGAGTCCAATCGTTACAGGTGGATCCCGAGTGATCACACATCACACTCTAATCCACTACAGCAATTACATTGCTTAACTCTCCTCTCCCCTCCTCACAACAAGAGGATTGCGTCGGTTTTGCAAGTCAAAATCTACTTTCGCGTCGAAACGCTAATCTCCGCGTGCTCACACATTGCAAATGCAATAGAAACTCCAATTCTTCTTTCTGCAGCCAATCAGCATCGAGGAAGACGGAATGCCACGCCCACTCCCAATTTTCTCTTTGCATGGGTGATGAGTGCGGATTATAAATTTCCACTTTTTTAGTACTGCTCCAACTTCCACCCATCGTGGTTTTATTGATGTCATAAATTCGATTATCTAAAAATTTTTGATTCGTCATGTTCCAGTGGCGTATCCAGGATTTTCTGGAGGAAGGGTGCGCACCCAAAATTTTTTATTCGCGTCCAAAAGTCGATTTTTAGGGGTGTATTTTTGGTTTGAGAGCTCAATTTTCATAATTTGTCGAAAAATTTTCGCTAACTTTGAAAAATAAAGTGGGACCTCTTAAAATTCTTTGGCATTTCGAGGGGGAATCCCCCCCCTCCCTAATACGCCACTGTCATGTTCATGTGTGCCTATTAGAGCTCGAAAATTTTAGAATTTCTAATATGTTTATTGTACGGAGTGACGCATGGCGCTTAAAGTTTAGTATGCTTTTTTGACCAAAAATGGACACACATGTTTGCACGAAATTCACTTCTAAAAATGGATTAAATAAATGTTGAAAAGTTTACCGATAAAGCTGTTTTTATTCAAAAGTCGAGAATGGTTTTTTGAATCGTAATAAGACGAAGTGGTGCTGATGTTGGTCAGTTGGATTGGAAAAGACATTATATGGATTGTGGAGCAAAAGTGAAAGTTCAAGGCAATGTAGTAATTGGTTGACAAACGAATAATAAATGCCCGCACCGAAATGGGCTTGAATAGAGAAATAGAAAAACAATCAAATATTTAGGAGGGTTGGGAGTTGAACAAACAAACAAAAAACACAATCAAATCGAAACAACAAACCAACGCGGAAATGAACAGCCGAAACACTCATCGATCATCGTCCTTCCTTCGCAACAGCCATCAGCTGGGGAGTGGCCAGCGCAGTGGCGGAACAGCTTGAAACCGCTTGTTTCGGCCAAGCAATGCGAGCCTCGAAGCGCTTGTAGGCGAACAGCGGTATTTTGCCCATTTCGCGGAGTTGGTCTCGCACCAGATGAGGGAACTCCCTGGGTCCAAAGGTGGTTTCATGTCCCTCAAAAAGGACATACCTAAATGGATAATTAATGTCAGCTACGTTTAGTTTTTTTTGTTTGCTTTGCTTACAGTCCATAGTCCTCCGGATTGCTGACAGAGAATTGGTGGGCTATCACGCGACATAACTTTGCTGCATTCATTTTGGGTAGTACCGGGAAGGTGTGATATTCAATGGTGCCTTCCTGTTCATTGGGAATGGCCACTCTCAACAACAGATCGGAGGAGTCATCATTGTCTTGTAATGTCTAAAAACGTATATTTTTGGATAATTTCTTGGAAAAAATATTTTAAGTTTGACAAACCGATTGTGAACCCATCAAATCTGCAAAGGATTGTAGATGCCCTCCGGCGTTGTGCGGCAAGACCACATTCTTCAAGCGTCGAATGCTCTCCGGATGTTTCAAAACATGAACTGCCGAGAAGAGAATGGACAGGAAGTAGGCAGCATCTCCAGTGCTCAACACCTGTTGCGGCAACAGCTCCCACATGTACCATGCCTCGATTTCGCAATTGATAGTCGAACTCCGTGCCAGCAGATATACCAACCAACGTATCAGTTCTGCAAAAAAAACATTCAATAACCGTTAAACAGTTTGAACAATAATATAAGTAGTGTAAAACATGAATGTTGGTTAATTTTTTTGCTATCTCCTCATTCAACACTATCACCACACGACCACTTTTCAAATGTCTTGTTGCACCAATTTCTATTTATGTTGAAAAAATACCAACCATCTGCAGGTGGATGTTTCAACGCGGCAGCTGCTGTAGCACAACTGCTTCCCGAGCTAGTCCGATGCCTGGATGAGGAGAGTGCTGGCGACACCGCTGCGCAACAGATACTACTAGTACTCGGTTGTGCTTGAGCCTGTTGTTGGTGGTTGTGGTGGTTGCTGCTGTGAGTGTGTCGATGGTTGTGCGACTGGTCACTGCCACTGTAGGAAGACAGTTGGGTGTAAGGGACAGCCAGTGCCAGAGTGCGCAGCAGCAATTGCACCTTCTTCAACGGCGAGTAATGGTTTTGCATCTTTCGTAGTTGTTTGCTGATCTGCTCCATCCGCCCCGTATCCGGTACTTGTACACCCTCCGGGAATCCCAACTCAACAACACTCATTGCACGCACATAAGCAAGATTTTCGGACAACTTCCTCAGTTCGCCATTCCGCGTGCTCTCCAGAATCATCAAACGGTACAATTGAGCCTTTACTCTGACTGAAATATGCGGTAAAGAATTCATTTGATGTTGTGACAATTTGCTGTACCCATACCTAACAGTATTTTGTTGAGAACTGCTTCAAGAATCGCATCGATGTTGAGGAATTCATCAACGTGTAAACGATCACTCTCTCGTTCGATGATGGCATGGAGATCAGCTTCACCATTCTTCACCAAATAGTTTTTCATCCTATAATATCACTTCATTAAAATATATTTGAATATGTTTGACGAACCCATTAAGGAATTGACGCACTCGCCGAATCACCACATAAGGATCTTGTTCTTTTGAAAGCAAGGTGCATTCAACGAATCTCTGTAAAGTTGCGCCGAAGACAGTTTGATCGTCGGTGGAAAGTCTGAAGTAAAAAACAAATGTAAATTTACACTTTGCAAGATCATACGCTTCAACGTAGCGTTGTATGACTTTGGCTGGATCCTCCTCCCCTGGATGCTCTTGTGCAACATTGCGCAGTCTTGAAGGCGAAAAAACCGGCGTAATGGACGGACAAATAGATGGGCCTCTGCTTGGATGACTGAGCTCGTCAACAGATGAAGAACAGGCGACCGGTGGCACATGGTTCTGGTTGTTGTGATGTTGTTGGCCCAGGTTGAATCTTTCGGGTCTGGATTCACTGCTGCTCTGCCCCGTTTTCTGGTGTTGATGAGAAGTGCCGGAACCAATGTGGGAAATGTCCATCAGAGAACTGCTGGCACGAACCCGCATCGCACTTCGCTGATGGGCTTCGCTGGTTATGTGCGGAAAGTTGGTTCGCGAACAAGAGACCATCTTAGCCGCCCTCTCCATCACTTCCATGCTTTCATTCTCTTTAAATTTCAAACACACATTTCAACAAAGATAAATAGAAAAACTAGTACCAATCTCAGATATTCTTGGACTGTCATCCAACTTCCCATCGCCAAAACGCGCCAAATCCAGTAAGTTCTCCCAAGCATTTGAGTCCCAAGGCTCGTTAAAGTCCGTACCGGCAATGCTATGTGAATCGTCATCATCTTTAATTTTTGATGTGCTATTTTTGAGTTTAAAAGTCACTTACTCTTCCCCAATGTGCCATTTAGCCTTGAACCCATGGTAGCATTCTCCGTCGCTATTCCCCAGCTGTTTCGTTGGTCACTTTTTCTGTATCCATTCATCTCGCTAATTAGAGTGTATTCAGAGTAAGGAGGCTTCACTGGGACATCCGGCGCTTTTTGCTTGGCCTTTTGGTTCATTTTGGTGCACTGGCTTAAGCTGCGGTCGTACCTGAAAGAATTTAGCAATTTTTCTGTGGTTGTTGTGTTTGTATCGTGTTAAAAATCATTTGAAAAAGGAGAGTTGGTTGGGGAAAGGGAAGAACGATGCGCACTTTGCTCTTCGCACAATGTTTTATGTATGTACAACGAGGTTGGAGGGAGGGATAGATGCTCTAATTATCCGATCCCAATCCTAGCGCACCTTCTTCCTTTTTGAGGAAGACACAATGGTTATTTTCAATTGCTTTCGCTAGATAGAGACAACAATTTGTGGAGTGAGTGGTTACACTTACGAGAAGGTATAGCGTATAGCATTGCACAATAACGCTGATAGAATAGAGAGAGTATTATGTAATACCAACCAAGCATCCGCTCCTAACGCGGACGCGCTGGAAGGGGGACCGGACTCCACCTTCAAGAAAAATTTAGACTAAGGACCGTTGGAAACCGTCATGTGGGAAGGGAGACTTAGTTTTACGAATTTTTGATTTCTGCGCATAACATTAGTAGGTGACCAAAATTTGATTTTTTTAAACTTTACTAGTTTAGGTCCGCTTTTTAATTTAAAAGTTTGTTTTCGAATTTTTCAACACAAAAACGCAAACGCTTTTTTAATTAATGGGGTTGGTTTTAATGGTTTTAAGCAAAAAATTCTAAAATCCAAATATATTTAAAAATTTGGAAGCTTTAAACTAGGGTGCGGCAAACGGCAAACGTAACTTTTAGTTACATTTTCTAAACAAAAAGTTGCTACGTTTTCCAATCAAAAAGTTAGTTATGTTTGCTACTTATTTTATTTAAAAAAAACACATTTTATTTATTTTTTGTCTTGCTTTTGCTTGGGGTTGGGGGTTAAATAAACGTTTTTGAATTCGTTTTATAAATTGGCATAATGACTACAGTAATAAAATGTATTGTATCAACAATTTGAATTTGTATGTATCTTTTATCTGTGTACTGTTACTGTGTACATTGAATTTAAAGATTTGAACCCTACGGGGGGTCGGGTCCCCGGCGGGGGGCGAAGCCCTTAGCGAAGCAAATGAAACTTTGAAGTGCCCAAAAATGGGAGTTTTTCGCGTTTTTCGGATGTTGGTTATTTATAGAATTTAGTGCTGTTTTTCATGGAGAGCAGGATAGGGTAGTAACTATCGCTGCATGCATAGAACGGTAGCCGAAAACCCCGTTACAAAAATTTTGGACAGAAAATTGCCGCTTTCTTCAATAGTATTAGTGTATTAGAACACACGTGCCCCGTAATTAATTAATGTTATATTAAACTTCGACGAATTAATTTGTTTTTCGCACTTTTGTTCCTCCTCCACATTATTCCGTGGATGTGCTGCCGGCACTGCTCGTTGCTGTTGTCTTCTACCACCATCGTCGTCCGCTGGATGCCTTGGCTGGGGCAGAACGCGAGCCAAAGGGAACTGCGGAGAGGCAAGAACAACAACAGAAGGAGGAGGAGGTGGCGGTGCCTTTCGGAGATGATGCTGGTGCTGATCGTTGTTGTTGTTGTTGAACGATTTGAGGCGACAAAGCGCGGCGGCGATTGTGCCACCGCCGGTGTCCGTGTTGGTCCGCCGGAATGCCATCTGACGCGCGCGCAACACATCCGCACTCACTATACATAGGTTTGCATTTATTGTTTGGATAAAAATTTGTTTGGTGGAAAGCCGCACTTGGGTTATGGGACACAAAAATGGGCTAATCAGTTTAGTCTAGTGCCATAAAAATAAGTGTCTAATCCATTCTCAATAGTAACTAACCGGGATGCTTATGGTGGAACTCCAGTGTAAGTTTTCATAGGGGACCGAGATGTTTTCAGCAGGGAGGGTTAAGGATCTTCAAAATTGTCGTGTTCCTTTCCCGAATTCATACCAAGAAAAACGTTGAGTGACGTCGATTTGCTCAATTTTTTAAAGATTTTTTGCTAAAATAAGGCTAGCAAAGATAGCCTTAGGCTGAATAGGCAAATACGCCCATCTTTTCTTCTAAAGTTTTATGTGTACTTTGCTGCGCTCCGCTGCAGTCGTCCCGGCTGTTTCCCTTCGCCCGCTTAAATCCCTTTAGACGCGCAAAAATGGACGCCTTTGCGCCGCCGGCGGCTGCGGATGGTTCCGCAATCCCGCCGCGCTGATGCCGTTGTTGTTGTCGTTGGTGATGATCTTCCGAGATCAACATGCCGCCTCCACCACGCGGCTGTTGGAAGTACCAATCACTGAATAGCGAAGGGTCAAAATTTTGAAGAAAAAAATAAAGAAAAAAAAATAAAAAATTAAAATTAAAAAAAAATGTTGAAGAAAGATTTTGAAAAAAATTGAGCAAAGTTAGGAACTTTGGATTTGGTCCTAAATTTTTTGTAACAAAATGTGCAAAAGCTTCTCAAATGTTCATTCTTTTTAGAGCATCTTGTATAAAATAACTAATTGGCTCGCCGGGAACATACCCAAAACAATAATGTATATGACCAATTCAGTCTCTGAAACCATTCTACGCTTTTTGGAGCTGTACCTACCCGCCTATCCCCTTCCCATTTTTTGCCATTTTCTGGCCCACCCACCTGTTGTACTCCGGCTCCTCTTCCCACAGTGTGCCATAAAAGTCGCCGCCGTTGGCATTGTGGCCATTGGTCGTGGCGCCCCGAGCACGCAGCGACGGGAGTTGTCGGCGCGACGGAGAGGGCGAAAACAGCGAGCGCAAAAAGTTGTCACCGCCGCGTCTTTGCACCGCGCCACGACAATTGCGGCCCTCCCGCAAACTTTGCGGCGACGACGGCGGCGGCCCGCCCTCCCAGTCGCCGCCGCGCGCTCCCCGCGACGCGTACGCGTTCAGCGGGCGCGACTGCACTGATTGGCTCTTGCGCAGAGGTGGCGCTTAAACATTTTTACCGTAGTTTGGGATAAGCTGGCGCAAATACCGTAATTTAACTTTTGTGCAATTCTACTCTATTGGCTAGGCTTAATTGTGCTTAAGTTTGTACCTTTTTACCGTAAATGATTGGTTAAAGTTTGGATGATGGTTAAGATAGCACTCAAAATTTTGAACATTTCTACCCTAATCCAAACTTTTAGAATTGTCCCAAAACACTCACCATGATGATGAGCATTGTAGCCGTTTGAAAATTGTGCCGTAATGGACGGGCTGGCCGCACAACAGCAACACTGGCGACCTCCTCCTCCAATTGCCCCGGTCGGGAAATGGTCCATGGAATAGGAGGAGGAGTTGGAGCAGTACAGGAAAGTGGAGTTGGATGTTTGGCTTGGGGAGGGGGAAGAGGTCGGGAAGGGCGGGTTGTTGTGCTGCTGGTAGTGTGGAACTCGTTGGTGGTGGTTGTGTTGCATCTGTTGCTGTTGGCACTGAACGCACTGGGGAGGCGAGCAATTATTGGAAGATGAAGCGGTGGTGATGACGGAGGAGGGCGCGGGCGAGTGTGGTTGAGCTGGTTGAGCTTGTTGTTGGCCAAAAGTGACCATCATCGGGTTGTACAGCACCATGGGCTTCGGAGGCGGAGGAGGAGCGGGAAGTTGGAGGTGGTTGTGTTGCTGATGGAAGGGCGAAGAGCCGGAGGAGGAAGCCGAGCAGAGTGGACTGGTCCAGAAATCTGTTGAGGAGAGAATGGGGGCAAATTGAGTACGGGGACGAAAGAAGTGGACTAATTGGCCAATTATTTGCTCATACACGCAGGAAAACAGGCCTTCGGCGGGTTTTTTGCGAAATTTTTTGGGTTTGAAGTACGGTACTCCTTTGGTGCGGTACCGTAGCTAGTTAATCATACTAAATATTTTGCAAAAACGATATGGGGATAATTGGGCCAAATTGTTGGTCATGGACCAAATGAGTGAACCACTGATAATGAAACAATATGTTCTGCTTTTCCGAACCACCAGCTTATACCAACCATATCCGGGTATACGGTACGAATCGGGCATACTGTAATTTCCTCTAATTTTATCCCCACCCCACGCTCCAATATTTAGGGGAAAGGCGTTTGAAAAATCTGGCCAAAATACGGTACTAAATATTTTTGAAAACTGCACTTTTACAGGAAACAGGGGTGGATCGAACATCGAACAAAAAAAAAGTTGAACGAATATCAAACGACAAAATACGTCGAACAACAAACGTTCGATCCGGAAATGACCAATGATTCCCCGAAAAATATGTGAAAATTTTGGAAGGTGACGGAAGAGAGGGCGAAACTCATTGTAATTGCTAGCTTCTTCAAGCCCTTATTTTTATCTTATTAAGCATTTTGAGTGAGGGTGACAAATGGGGCGTGTGGGGGGGGAGGGGGAGAAGGGGCGAGCGGGTCGATGACCACAATTTGTCGATCGGAGGCGGGGAGGAAGAGAACAGAGAGAAGAACAGGGACAAGGTCAAATCGGCGGAGAAGGATCGGCGGATCAGATCGGGGGAGGAGGAGGAAGAGATGGAATGCCCAAAAAAAGTTTGGGTCGGAAAAATTAAGGACTTTTTGGGAGACATTCCTGAAAAAATTATTTTCTGACCTCTAGGATGTCTAGGCCTTGGTTTTTCTAAAAAAATCCATTTTAGCTATTCGTACGCGTTTTTTTGGCCTAAAAATTCTTATTAGATTTGCAAGTTTACACAGCGATTCCTGATCTCCTTGTCCTTGTGTTTTTTTTAAATTTTCCTTTGATTTGGCCCAAAATGCACAAAACTGTAAATTTGGCCCACCTTGGCCCATCAGGGCGATGCTCTGCAAGGTTTGGATACTGTCACATTGGCTCAATGCCTCCGGCAACGCCAAGCGCACCTTCAGCTCCTGGTCCCCCCTGGCGCAGTAGTGCGCCAAAAGGAGGGGCAAACTGTCGAAGCTAAAAACGGAAAAAGGGAAGGAATTTCGAAATTGGTGTACGGTAATGGTTAAAATACAGTATTTAATGGAGATAGTTTAAACTACTGTTCTTAATATGATATACGGTAAATTCATAAATGGTATACTGTAGTTTATAAGCTACCAATGGACAAAAACATGTTATAAAGTATAAGTTCCAAATTTGTCCCGTTTCTGGGTTACGGTACAGTAAGCCTTCCAATTTTTTTTCATTTTCGTAAATTTTACGTGTACGGCGAGCCTTCCAAGCGGACAGCGGTGCCGGCACCGACCGCCTCCACCAAATAGTGGTCCAGCGCGGGCTCTTCCACGAAATCGTACTTTGAGCTTTGATCTCTGTCCGGCGGATCAGCAACGGAAGGCAGCCGAACACTCAGAGCCATCATATCTACGCGGCTGGACCGTTTGGGCGACGGAGGCGGAGGAGGGGCGTAGAGCAAATTTGGGGAGGCGGAGGAGCAACGTGTTCCGGAAGAAGAAGAACACCCTCCGCGACTCGACGCCCGCACAATGAACACCTGAAACTTTGGGGCTATTTTGAAAATTTACGGTTCCGAAAAATTACTTCAAAGAATCCAAAAATGTATTGGAAACCCCGGAAATCTCTTGTTGTCATAGTTTATCATAGGAGTTGGTTTTTCACAAAATAATTTTTGAAAATAATTTCACAAATTTTACCCCCGGCGGTTGCGCGGTTAGCAAGTGCACGACGGCCTGCCGATCCAGGTGGGGCAGAAACCAGATGGGATGGCACTTCACAAGGCGTTCAAGCAGGGTGACCCCGTGCCGCAGACGGGGCGAGAAGCGCGGAGACGCGTTGGAGAGTTTGGGCGGAGTAGACGCGGACGATTGGATGCGCGGGGACGCGGATGGGGTGGACGAGCCGGAGGAGGATGGGCCCGAACATGGACTTGAGGCGTCCAGTTTGTTCAGCTGGTTTAGCTCCAACCCGTTCTGTTCTGTCTTGCGGTCCTTGCTCATTTGGTTCATCTCTAGCTTGTTCTGGTTCATCTCCAGCTTGTTCTGGCTCATCTCCAGCCCGTTCTGCTCTGTTTTTCTGACGTCATGTACTGCCAGGACCGTGCGCGCGCACCGTGCCCGTGCCTCGCGTGCGGCATGTCCCCGCAGGATGAAGGAGGCCGACACGGTCGCAATCGCTGCCATTGGAGCGGTTGAACTCGCTGAACTTGTTGAACATGTTGTTGCTGTTGCCGCCGTCGGCGTCAAGTCGTCGTCAGAGGGCATGGTCAACTGTGCCGGGACGAGATGGTCCAACGAGAAGCGGGGACGCTGACTCTGTAACATGGAAAAATTCAGAAAATTTCAAAGATTTCAAGCTTAGTCTTCTCCCTTTTCAAATCTCTCTAAAGAGTAGTTTAAATTTCAGAAATTAAGTTTTCAAAGCGATTGGACCAGTTCGGCTATCCGACTTCTTGTTTGTATCTACAGTAATCCTCACCACAGTAAACTTCTACAGTAACCATATCCACAGTAAACTTCTACAGTAATCCTAACCACAGTAAACTTCTACAGTAACCCTATCCTATGCACATTAACTTTCTACAGTAACCCTCCGTGTTCCCCGACCCACTCTCTTCACGGGCATTCTTTGCCAAATACTCACCACTCATCAAATACCTATTCCTTGGACCCCTACCATATTCCCTCTAATAGTCGCCTCTCGGGGTAATAATTTTGAATATTGCCCCAAGGTGATGGGGGGTCAATAATTTGCATACGGTAATTTGTTTTCACTTTTAGGGACCGGCAGATTTTTAGACATTTTATTGTTGTTGTTGTTTTTCCCCGTGGGAAATGTTGCTACTGACAATGCTAGACTGAAAATAATAAATAATAATATGTTCTGAATTCTGAGATGGATCTGCTGCCCAAGAATATAATGGGTTTCGGAACTTTTTACTTTTTACCCTTTTTCCCCACCCCACCAATCCACTTTTTTTGGCCATTCCCTCCCCTCCCCCGTCTTTGCTTTCTATTCGCCACTGATTAATACATTTTATATATTCTTTCCGTCCCAGTTGATCAATCATTCCGACGCCGGACGATCGGAGATGGAAAGTGGGGAGGGGGGAAGGGGACGAGGCGGAGGAGAAGGAAAAGCGGGCGGGGGACGGGGAGGAGGAGAAGCGGGGACGGGGAGAAGC
>JAQIYK010000540.1:0-13580 GCA_034700465.1 Rotylenchus robustus
TCCGTTCAGAGACAGAATGAAAAAATGTGATTTTATAAGAAAAAAGTTATGGCCAAAATACTCCATCTTTTTGAAAAGTTGCAAAAAAAAGTCAGCTACCCCTTTTTTGAAAAAATCCTTAATGGATGGATTGGTTGGGGCCCTGGGTCAAGTTGTGGGAAGGGAATTTCCCGTCCTTTGTTGGATTCGGTCGTTCAAACTCAACTACCTCCTCCATTCATTAATCTATTTTCGCCGGCTACGGATTACGGATAATCTTGTTATTTTGGATTTTTATTTAATGTTATTTTTGTAAGGTGCATGAGAGGTGGATGCATTTTGCTTTACCTAATGGATTCCATATTGCCGAAGCCTGAAGACCACTGTCGCATTCAAATTCTCGTAAATCAATCAAACGTTTAATTCATGTATGGCGATTAATTCTTTTTTAGATAAAACCATTAGGACACTTTTCCACATCGATTTTCAATCGTTTGGTTCGAACATTGGAAAATAGGCTTGGGAATGTAGAAGGTAAAGTTCTTGAATAGAATTTTAAAAAATGGAAATACTTATGTATTTAGTGAGTGTTCAACGTCAAATTGTGCCAAAGTTAATAACCGAATCAAACTCTGATCTTTCAAGGTTCGGCGAATTCCAGGTAAAATTAAATATTTGAACCAATCGGCCATATTTACAATTTTACCCGACAACAGGCTTTTCGGAAAATTTTCGGATTAGTTTGCATTGGCCAGTTTGACGGTGTTGCCCAGCTCAATACATCCTCATCATCACCCGATTTAATTTCCCCGACATCAAGAAACGAATCACCGAATGAAACTCCAACAAACAACACACATTCCAATAGATTGAGAAGGACCTCGCTTGCCCAGTTTCCCTCATCTAGTTCGGCAGACAAAGGTGGCACTTTTGTCACAGAAGAACTCACAACAGCCGAAACAAAACAACTAAAGCTGTTGAAGGAGCAGTTTGCAGAAATGAAGGTTAGTCCTTCTTTTCCGTATTTCGGTTTCATATGCAAATTCTCCATACATTCATTTACGGATTTTTTTGCCAGCGAAAAATTCGCAATTTTCTCCGCGGCGCCGCGGATTTTCAATTTTTATAGGTTTTTCCCCAAATAAATAACCAATGGGCCCCTGTTGGGAGTTATATGAATATTGATATTATGATGTTATTATTAATATTTTTACACATATTCCCAAAAATGTATAAACCCTATTCTATTATCACACTAAAAAGTTTTATTAAATTCACGGATAGGTATGACACCCAAGACCCAATTAACAATATATTTTAAAGGAAAGTCTAAATGATCAACTGGTCGATTCTCGATGTGCATTTTTTGGATTTGGTTGTGTGAGTCGCTTTTTAAAAATGCAAATTTTTGGAATATTTACTTGTTTAAGAGTAACGATAGTTCTGCGGGGTGTATCAGCTTGCCAAGATTTGATGACTTTGCCACAATGTGTGACCATTTAGAATCCATAACCCATGAACTGCTCCGAAGCATTTACTTTGTTCTCGAAAGCAAACGGCTGGATACTTCATTCGAGAAAATGGACACGCCAACTTGCCCCCTTTTGCCAGACGAAGAAAAGTATCGAATGGGACTGGAAAATGTGAAGAGCAAGGCGTACAGGTTGTATTTATAAAATGTTTAAAAAGTTACAATTTTTTACAATAAATTTATTGGAGGAAAAAATGCATAGGAAGATTACGGAAGAAGGTTGGAGATTATGCCTTTCTGACGGGTTTATTCGAGTCTGCCGTTCTTTCCTACCAGTCTGCCATTGATTTACTCAAATCAACCACTGATTTGCTTTGGCTTGCAGGTTTTAGTTTTCACAGTTTTATTGGTATTTTCCACCCCTTTTTCTGTTTTAGCAGCCTATGAAGGTTGGTGTTGTGCTGCATTGATGATCAAATATAGGCATCGCATTGGCCAGAAGGAAGAAAACAATGATCGCCCAAAGTCAATTCCCCGAATTAATACCGCAATGCACTCGTTAAATTCAAGGGACTGTCATCGACCACAGTTTGTTCCTTACGTAAAAACATAGGCGGTGGCAGAGGGGAATCTGGGGAGTGCCTTCCCCATGATCGGCAGAAGAAAAAAATATTTCGGAGGCTAAACTCAATTTTTTTGACGATTTATTATTTTTTAGGGGTGGGGTCGGCCAGCATGGGTAACCCCCATGGCAAAATCCTGAATCCGTCCTTGTTACAATGTATCTAATATAAATGAAAAATATCTTTGCAACCGATTTTTGTCGCAAATAACAGTATTGATGTTGCACAATTTTTTTTAATATACACTCCTAATGATTGACTTTTTGGAAGATCCCCTCCCTCCAGTGGCGTCGCTAGAAAAATATTTCGGAGGGGGCTAAAACTCAAAAAATTTTGACGATTTTTTTTATTCGCACCGAAAAATAATTTTTTAAGGAGTACATTTTTGGTTTGAGAGTTAAATTATCGTAGTTCGCGATGGGCGCCGCGGCAAAAATTTTACTCGAATTTTGAAAACATAAAAACATTTTGAAAACCCTATTAAAATTTATAATTTTTGGCATTTCGGAGGGGACTTTAGCCCCCATAGCCCCCCCCCCCTTGGCGACGCCCCTGCCCCCCCCCCTCCATTGACAAAATCCTGGCGCAGTCTAGGCGTAAGAAATGTTAACTAAAATAATAAACAGGACATTTGCTGGACATCAAAGAAACTCTTCCGATGTGACGGCAAAACTGGGAATTTCAAACGATACAACGAATAGCACAGAAGAAAATTCGTCGCCTTTAACTGATGTTGTATCACCTCAATTCCCTGGACGAACTTACGAGGAAGAACATGAAGTAGAAAAAAAGTCCAACAGTAATTGTCTTTGATAATTTAATTTTTACGTCAAATAACATATCACTACCATAAAGGTAATAAGGCCAATAGTATTTCAAAACGGAAACCCTGGCGTCAACTTTTTGAATTTGCATCGCCATCTCAAAATTCAAAAGTTATTGCCCAACATGACAATCTTCCCATGCCGTCCGCGTTGTCTTCCGCTTCAAGGTAGTCCCTACACATAACCTACATACCAAATTTATACCCATTTTCGATCGTTTTCAAGAAGTTCAAGCGCTCAAAATTTGGCGTCACAATCACTTGCCATAACATCCATTCATCCACAATCTCCTGTAACAAATGGCCCATTTAAAACCCAAAGTGCACTTATTTCTCGCAATGAACTATCGGAACGCTTTCGTGCTGCATTGGAAAATTATGGGCGTTTCTCATTCGCTGTTACCATTGAGTACGAGTGCGTGATGAGGTGGGTCTGGCGAAACATCCGCTACTTTGGATGCTTTAACGACATTATCGTTATCATTTTTAGGGCGGTCCATCTTCTAACTTTCCACCATGAATATATTGAAGCTGAGGTATTCGAACTCACAAGCAACAAACAAACAATTATTTGTATTTTTGTATCATTATCATTAGATTACAATTTTAAGTCATTTCTGCGAGAACACACTTGCCGGTTTCTAGACGACAAATTTGTAACATTTGATAACCTTATGAAATCCAATATATGTTTAGCTGCCGCTGAAGTTTATAAACAAGTAATTTATCCAATTTATGATTGCAAATTTTACTAATTTTTAGGTTGGTTTCAAGCGGAAATTTGCTTTTTTTCTGCGTTTAGCGGTGTTTTTCCGATTGTTTAAGGAAAATCATTCTGAAAATGATTACAAAAAGGTAGGTTCAGAAATGTATTTTCATTTAAAAAAATGTTGTATAGGTTTATCCACTTTTGAATGATAGTCTTCTTGGTTATGAAATTGGCGGGAAGTCATTTTTGGACAGCAAAACCAATTGCGCCAAAGGGAAAGTAGCCAGTCAAGCATCGAAAGGGGCGGACATTGTTACATATCCTCTACAAATAAAAGCCGTGCATGAAGTATGCACGGTTGCCGTCAGAGCGGGTCTTCTCGACATGGGAATTCGACATCTTTGTTTTATGTTGGAGGTATTTTCAAATTAGTATTTTAAAACTTTTTATTAATGTGAATTTCAGTCTTTTTTCGAACATATGGACAAGGCCGCGTTACTTCCACTTGGTTTAGTTTTTTTGTTTTGTGTTTAATTAAAATTATTGGTTTAAGTTGAAGAATTGAACAAATTGACAAAAATGCAAGGAAAGGAACTGCACGCACTTTCGAAGCCATTAACACTTGATTCTAACCCGCCAGTCTTTTTGTTCCCGTTACAACTTACCAGGATACCAACTCTAAGGTTTTCACATGCAAAAATAATATCATTTTTCTAATTGGGATTTATTAAGAAATTTCCATGTTCTCTCTCTTCCTGCTCATTTGGCGCCCAAAGTGATCGATGCTGCATCTTTCCATTCCAAAATTTTTATATACTCTCCTTTTCAAGACCGGATAAAGAAAGGTGATCAAGAGAAGTCAATTTATTCCCGAAAATCACTACTATTTATTTTTGAAATCGATTTAGATGAAATCCATTGGGTTGTGAATTGCGCCAGTGAAGTTTCAGTCCATGTACAAAACCAATTGCCACTCGACTTAATTGTCAACAATTTTACACTAATTACTGAGGGGTGCGATTTTGAGGCCATTCCAATTCACCTGAACTTGCCATCATGCTATGGATCCTGCATTGACCCAAGTCAAAATGAAGTTAAACTGCTTGGCGTGCCAAGGTATATTTGAATTTGTAAATATAGCATAATAAGAAGGGCAGAAAAATAGTATAGTTATAACTTGTCAAGAAAATATATGACATGAATAAATGTTATAATTCAAAATTTACAACATTTAAATGAGCAAAAATACTGATCACATTTAACCATTTTTATTGCTAGGTCCGTTGGAATTTTAAAAATTACGGGCTATGTTTGCGAAGTACTCGGCTGTAAAAATGTTTGCAAATTTCCTGTTCAAACGGGAAACTCGAATTCACATTTGGATAGTCAAAACCACCAATTCATTGTCCGAGTGCTTCCTTCTCTGCCATTGTTACGTATCGAAAGTACTACATTGAAGCGCTCGCCAACATTAAGCATCGATCCAAATGATTCAATCGCCGAAACATGTGTTTTTACTGGACAAAGGTATAAATGTTGCGATTGTTATTACAAATTCAACAAAAAATATGACTTCGTTTTTAGCTATACGCACAAAATAATTTTGTACAATTCAAGCAATTCCGTGGACATAAAACTTGTTACAGTTAATATTCAACAACCTAAGGTTAGTTGAGCCCTGAGGTTAGTTGAGCCCGTGATTTCTCTACTCTTTTCCTTTAGACATGTGGTGGCCCGAATTTGTTTGTAATTGTTGATGAAAATGGAGTATCACACAACCATCAACCGAAATCTGATTATCTGCTAAATGATCTTAAAGCTGGAGAACGCAAGAGCATAAACATTCGGATTTTTGGAATCGGTATTATCGAACCCTTCCTCCCCCCAATTTATTTAATTTATTTTCTTTTAGATCCTACTACCAGCACATTTTCTGGCAATTTGGTTGAAAAATTGGCAACACCACTTGGCCAAGAACAGCGAGGGTTTGTGCGAGGTCCAACGTCTCCGTCAAGCATTGTGTCAATTGTGACAGACAGTGGCCTACCTGCTGAAGGTTCATCTTCTTCCATGTCCAGTGGAGGGAAGAGAAAGGAAAAGAGACCATCAGAGGCAACTCCTCTTTTGGAACAAGAAAAGTCGGCTGAGGAAGATTCGCCCGCTCATCATGATCTCATTCCATACATCGGAGTAAATTTTTATATTATTTTTTCATTGGTAAAGATTTCTTTTTAAGCGCCTTTTGAGCGCAGAATTTTCATTCACTTACACTGCAGATTTACCAACATCACCAGAGGGCGAGGTTGTTTTTTAGTTTAATAAGAGTTACATTTATCATATGATATCAATTAAAGGAGTACATGCGTTTTGCCAAACTTCCAGTAGCCGTGACCATAATACCGGCAGTGAATGTTTCGAATTGGCATTGTTTAGCGGGTGACAACCCTTTCACAAGATATGTTGTCATCGATGTTTCCAATCAAACGGGCAAAGAAGCGGAACTGACTTATGGGCCTGAACAGCGCACCATAACAGTCCAACCAAAAGAAACATGCAGGTTTGAATACTGTGTAACTCTAACTTAATATTTTGTCGAAGGGAACCTTTAAACGTTTTTTAGTTGAGAAACTCTTTGGATTTGTTTTTGAGCATTTAGAGTTCCGCTTCTTTGCCCATGTTGCACGGACATTCAATCCACCGCCTTTCAAAGAGCCGCCCAACAACCTTCACACATGATGCAAATGCAAGAAATCGACCATTTAAGGCGGAGGCTGGAAAGGCATTTGACAAAACATTTGGAAATAATGTGGAGGATTGCCAGATTGAAGGTAAGCAGAAAAATGCTGGATTTGTTATTTTTAAAAAGGGCAAGAATAAATGAGAGAATTTAGCTGGAGGGTCAAGTACCGATAGGATCTCTACTCTCATCGGTCAATTTTTTGAGGCAATTAGTTTTGCCATCAGTGACCATTGGTAGGTTTGATTAAAAAAAACTTGATAAAACTTTGTTTTAAGGTATGAAAATAATCGACAAACAATATGTAACCGGTGAGGATATTCCTGTCAAATTGGGGGAGGTTGTGCATCTTAACATGTTCATTTATTGCTCTGCGAAAGGTATAGCTAAATTGGGCTTTTTCATTTAAAAATGTTCGCTTTTAGGAATACTTAGCGGGGAATTGTCGCTCGTCAGTTTCCAAGAACTATTAAACGATTTGCCAGACACGAGTTTTGCGGATAACTTGGCCATATGTGGCCAAAACAACATCCCATTTTGCATTGAACGGATTGAAGAAAGATTGAGAGCGCAAACTGATGTCGATGATGAGAAAACTGTGTGCCCCACGACGGAGGACTTATCAGAAACGGAGGGATATTTCAGGACACAGTTTGTTGTTGCGTTCAGTTACGAAGGCGTACACAAAGTGCGACCAGCACTTGCTGGGCTTAGATTCATCGATGCGACAAAAGAACCCCATGGAGGCCAAGGCCAATGCATACCAACAACAACATTAAGCGACGAAGATGTCTTTCTGCCAACACTTTCTTTTAACGTGATAAACAAGTTGTAATTTGTCCTCCCTCAAACTTCAACCCTTTTTGTACGCAAATTTATATATATGTATATATGATAGATAGATTTTTATCAGAAAACAATAAAACGAATCTCGCTAAATCAGGTGTTTAATGTTGTAAATAATACAAAACACAAAGGATTAGAAACCTTATTCACAGAAAAAATTATACTTCATTTGAACAATTAAGAAAGAACCTGTCCTAATAAATCACATTTCAATTCACAACCACACACACAGCATTCGTCACGAATTCCAAGCATTCGCATATCTTGCCTTCTATAAATGAGGAACAAAAATGGACTTGGTCAAAAATGGAATCAAAATGGGGTGTACCCCTTGGAAGGGTCGGCCCGCGGTTGGCGCAGTCTGATGAGGCGGGCTAACCACACTCGACATCTGTGGAAAAGTCACAGGTTGTTGTTGCTCAACGGGTGAAGTGGATGGGCCGGGCCGCTGCTGCTGTTGTTGCTCTTCAGTTGACTGGTGGACCTGTTGCTGATATGTCGGCATAATGGGGGGTGGTGCCAGTTCTTCCTGCGGTTGGTCTTTGTTTTCCTGGTCCACATATCTTCCTAATTGTGAGTCCCACACAATCTACGACGATGCATTTTTGTAAAAAATTAAGCCAATTTAACCACCTTGGGTTCTTTATCTGCGGGAAGTCTCATTGCATTTCCACCGGCCGGAGGCTTGATTTTGGAAAGGAACCCTCGGAAAAACCCTTTTCCTTGGCCATCATCACTCTTTCCCTTGGTATTAGCATCAACCTTCTTCGCTTCTTGACGGGTTGCTCCTGTTGCAGTGCCGCCAATTGGGCCAGTCGCCGTGGTGCCTTTAAACCCACCACCAGTTGTGGAAATTGAGTCCCTTCGCATTTGTTGCTTATCCGCTTCAATGTTGACTCCTTCCATCTGTGGCTGTTGCTCTTTCGATAGATTAATGGACGGAGCTACAAAAGTAAAAACAATCAACATTTTCATATGTCGCCATTTTCTTTAATAATTATTGGGACTATATTATTTTCCAACTTTCAAGTAATATACCTAAGAGCAGAATGCCGTAGAAAAATAAAAAATAGTCACATTTCCTAAAAGATGGCTGAAATTTTAAATTCAGTTATCTTGGCTTTAATTGTAAGTAATAGTTCCTTCGGAATACCAGCTCAAAAATGCAATACTTCCAAAACTAATATTGGTCGGTAAAAATAATATGTTCATCAACATATTATCATATTACTCACCTCCAACACCAACTTGTTCTGTTAAATTAAAAAATGGTGGCAATGGAAATGCAGGAATGTTTTGCATATGGAGCTCATTTGTCAAAATGGCGCCATCATCGCTTAAAACAAATTAGCCTTTATAAGTATGTGCACTTTTTTATATTATTAAGTATGTGCATGTGTAGCTGAACAGAACAGAATGACTAACTTCCAATTCAATTCCAAGTATCCTGTAGTTTCGAGACTTATTTCAACTGCACATAGTTAATATAAATTACTACATATGTGGAGTTCAATTTTGTTATTGTTTTTTAAATTTGTTCAAAACTCCAGACCATAGATGCGATAAGGGAAACGCTTGGATCAGTTAAGAATCATTTTTCCCCAAAATTTTCGCAGCGCTTTCGGGGAGTGGCGACCTTTTTTTTGCTCTGTACTCAATAATCCAATTTTTTAGATCGGGAATGAAGTTCGGCGGTGCCGATAGGAGCTGCCGAGAAAATTGTCCATTTTTTGATCGAACAATTTCACCTACAATGAGAGGAGTTTGGCGGTGCCGATAGGAGCCGCCGAGAAAATACGAGTCACTTTCCAATAAATTTCAATACGATTTGTTGGGAGAAGGAGGATGGGGGTGGGTCCCCCATCGCATCTATGCTCCAAACCGACTTATTCTAATAATAAGTGTTGGAAAAAACTTCTTGAAATCACTACCTAAATTTTCCAAATCCCGCAAATTGAAAGAATTCAATAAGACTTTTTTTAGTTCCGATATCTATGATACGTTCATACGTATTTTTACATAATGTTGTTTAAATTGCATTGTTTCCAAAAATACAAAATACCTTTCGGAAGTTCGTATCGGACGTGCTATGAAATTGGATAAAAGTGGAGGGGAATGAGTAAGTGTAGCAGCCGGTGAAGGGCTTCTCGAACCACCAATGTAATTGTCTTGTTGTTCTATAACCGTTAAAAATGTTTTATTTATAAGCTATTTTCCTCTTTCAAAAACCTGCTACAATTGTCCCGGATGATGAACTAAATTGAGATGGAAAATTTTGCGGAACAGATGGCCAAGTTTGCTGTTCTGCCGTCGCCCATGCTGTTACGGTGGGCTGTTGAGCTGTTACATGTTGTTGTTGTTGCTTCTGTTGGGCCGTTTTTGGAGGGAGTCGGTTTGTGGTTTGTAATGGTTTGTTGGCGGGTTGTTCCGCCGGCGATACGGATCTTGTTTTAAAGTTGACCGGTGGTTGCATCTGATGAGAGTGATGATGATCAGCTATTGAGGCGAGTGGAGTGATGGAAGAATGTGTTGGCGGTGATGGTGTTTTTAATGGCTCATCTGATTTTTCTGTACAACAGAAAATTAATTAAATATTTAAAAATATTTTAATTAATTAAATAATTAAAAATATTTTAATTAAATATTTTTCCAGTGAAAATCTGATTTTTGCACCGCAAAAAGCTAAAGTCTTATATGTACTTTGGCTTATACTGTAAATGTGTTACTTCCAGCCCGATAATGCTCAACCGCAAAGCTAAATCCTCCGAGTTCATCCAATAGTTGTGCATATTGTTGCTTTGCACGGTTATAATAGTAGTTAGAAGTGGAAAGCACGGTCGACTTATTCGGATTTGCTAATTGAAGTGCAAAATCGTACAATTCAGTTGCTTGGTAATCCAGAATTGACCATCTACATGTAAATTATGTAAATTTTATAAAAGTGCTTACAAACCCAAAACGAGAAACACAAGAATTTGATTCATCATCGGGTAAAGAAGCATTGATTAAGCGAATGCATTTACGGCGCGTACTGTCGTGCTGCTGCTCGTCCATTTCACTGGAAAACATGTTTATGTAATGTAGGTGTTGAAATATTCTTTCAAGTATTATCGTATTTTATGAAAAATAATATTACCTCGGTTGCTGGAAACAATCATATCCTGCCAACAAATTCACAGCCAAAAAGCAAAAGTCCGCTGCAGAATTGAATTCTTTTTGTGCCAGAGCAATTCCCAACTGGTAAACAGCACTCATGGCTGTTTGTGTTTGCAAGTTGGCCAACACAATTGCAATATGTGAGCGCCAGCCATTTGTATCGTAAGTTGTTGGGTTATTCTAATAAAACCAATTCAAAAATTAAATTCAAAAATCCAGTAAACATCAAAATAATGTGTATATTGTATCAGGCCCGTAACGAGCCCAGACATTTCGAGGGGGCTATGTACAAAAATGTTCGAAAAATTTCCTTCGCGCTTTTTTAGAGGTTGATTTTTGTAAAAAAAATTGAAAATTTTTAACAAAAAGCTAACTAAAATTTGTTTTACCGCAGCTTTAACTTTTGCCATTTCGAGGTAGCCCCCGCCGTTACGGGCCTGTATTGTAATGAATACATAATATATATGTGTATATACATATATACTGTACCAGCAGGGGAACAGGTTGGCCCGCTGCAACACTCAAAAGCGTTGTCACCGGGTGTTGAGGCGATTTGTGTGCCATCAGTCGTGTTTCAATGGCATCCAAACGACGTTGATCACCTCGAAAGAGTCTATGGGCTAGGAGAAGAGCATCAAAGAAGAGACCATCACTGATAGCACAATCGATTGCCTCCTATAAATAAAACTAAATATGCAACAAAAATAATATTTTACAAAATACGTACATCAATGTGGCCTCCGAGCAAAAAACGTGTGACCCTTTCGATTCCTGCTGATGCATCAATATCTTTTATGTGTTCTTTGTCACTGGAGTCTTGACGTTTGATGCTAGGATGATCGCTTGTGTTGCCACTAGCGCCTTTAAGAAATTTTTGGCGTGAAAATGTTGAATATGGCTGGCTGGAACACAGCAAAATGGCCAAATCTGGTCCAGTCACTTTCTTAAATTGTTTATTCATAAATAATATTTTTGTCAATGCTGTTAAAAAAGACCCCGTGTTGGCGTATGAGCATTTCCAGCAAACGCCAAATGAGCAGGCAATCATTTGCATCTCCCGATGAAGGATTTGCTCGATAAACATCAGATTGAAGTATTCTTTCAATTTGACATTGAATAAACAGCAGTGGAGTTTGTGGTTGAGTGTGTCCAAATATCATTGGTCCTTAAATGATGAAATTTTCAGAATAAAAATATATTGATGGATGATGGTAAATATTAGATGAAAAACTGCAAATTTGTTTAAACTATTGTTTATTTTAAATTAGGCGTTATGGACCCAATGCAAAATTACATTTTTTCGGTAAAAAGTAAAAAGGTCCCAAAATTGGATGACTCGTTTTTGGAAAAAAAAACAGATTTAGCTAATCTAAAAAAAGATACGTAATAATTGCTTCAAGACATTATTTAGAAGAGACACATTTGTTTTGCTAAACTAGTACAAAAAGTAAACCTTTAAAACTCTCCAGCATCTCAACATATCGTCTGCTATGAGCGTCTTTGTAAAAGCATTTAACATCCTCAATGTTGACTGAGCTAACGCCACTGTCTGGGTCTACGTAAATTATGCGTCCGCCAGGTGCAAACCGAATGGGAGTGTGTGGTGAACGGTAAAACATCAATTCTTAATATTGCGAACTATTAATTATAAGCCTACAAATGTTAAATTCATACGTTCATACCTTTAGCCAACGAATCAAGACTATTCAAATCCTCGCTTTCCACACTCGGCCGGTCACTCAGCCTACTGTCAGGGGTTGCTCGCTCGTCTGCGAACAAATGTTTTTGTGAAAGTTTGTAAGCTCTTTTGCTTTGTTCAAGTGCTCTCCTCTTGTATTCATCCAGAGTATGGCGACAAATCTAAAAATAATTGTTCATTCTTTTACATAGTGAAATCAAAAACCTTGAGAAATGCAACACGCTCTGAATCACCAGCACTGGTGTATTTGTAGAATTCCCGATTGAAGACATGGTGGAACTTGTTGACACTTAAGTAGCGTCCATACAATGAGTAGTAAAATAGATAAGCAATCCGTTCGCTCGGTATTAGTGATCGATAGTCAGATGGCGGTGGATTCTTTGCAATGAGGCGAGCAGCTCTTTCCTGAAAGCAGTTTTTTAATTTATTAACTTTGAAAATCTCAATCTGTAGATATATACCAAAAACACAAGTTATTTTCTTCGTTGAATCTGTTTTTGGTGATTCTTTTTTTGTCCCATGTGCCTGTTTGAAATCATACCCAAAATGAAATATTTATAAACAAATCGAGAAAATCGACTTCACATGATCCAGTTTTTTTTTGAAATTTGGATCTAAAAACCAGGATTTTTAAGTTTATGTAAATGCATACCGGTGAGAATTTATCGGTAAGCTCTGATACGACTCCGAAGAAGTACAAATCGCGAGCATCGAACCCATAAGCTCCGCCTCCAACGCGGTGGCTAAACGAAGCAGCAATGGAAGGAGGCCTGCGGGAAGAATGTGTTGAGGAAGGACGAGGGGGCGGAGGGTCCATCGAATAGCTCATCTGAACGAACCGGGATTTGATCAATCAACTAATAAATAAAAATAACAAACTATCTCGTCGTCCTCGTCCTCAAAGCACAGCTCTTCGTCCTCCTCCTCGCTGCTCACTCCGTTCACAAAAATGTACGCCTTGCGGAAGCGATCTTTGCGTAATCGTTCAACAAATTCTTCGCCATAATCCGAGCGTCGACTACTGGCCATTTTAGCACCACAAGCGTGGGAAGCGTGGCGCTGCAACAAACCCATTATTATCCGTTTTTTGTCCATTTTTTAATTGATTGATCACTATTTATGCACACTCATTTCTCCCCATTCTCTCCCCTCTCTTGCATAAATTTACTCTATCTCTATCTATCAATATGACTACCTACCCCTACCCATCAACAAACATTCCTTCCCTCCCTTCTTTTCACGCAAAATTCAATTAAAAAATTTTAAATTATTTTGGCTGTGCGCTTCGCTTACACGTGGCTGTTTATTGGAGCGAAATAAGATAGAGAAAAAGAGAATGGATGGATCCTTTCAATGTATCTCTCTGGTCGGTTTTTCGTTCCTCTATATTGAAATGAATGGAAATGTAAGCAAGACCATGAATAAATTTTACATAAAGTATTGTTTTATATATTTTTAACATACACTCCTTTTCGCTCGCAAACTGTTTACTCAGAAAAACGCCGATCCTTGTTAGTCCGTAGAAACTACAGTAAAC
>JAQIYK010000541.1:0-13573 GCA_034700465.1 Rotylenchus robustus
TTGGTTGTTGTGCTGTCCGTTCTGTTCCGCCTCCTTTCTTTGGTTGGTTGTTGTGCTGTCCGTTCTGTTCCGCCTCCTTTCTTTGGTTGGTTGTTGTGCTGTCCGTTCTGTTCCGCCTCCTTTCTTTGGTTGGTTGTTGTGCTGTCCGTTCTGTTCCGCCTCCTTTCTTTGGTTGGTTGTTGTGCTGTCCGTTCTGTTCCGCCTCCCTTTTGCTATTTTTGTTGCGCTATTCCATTCCATCCAATCAATGAATGCCTTCCTGTGTCTCCATTCAGTGAATGAACCGCCCTTCCCGCCTCAATACAACGGACTGTGCATCCAAAGTTCGAACAGTTCCCGAGTGATATGCTACCCGAAGTACCAGGTCCGTTTCGAATACCCTGACCAACTTACCAAACTGTACCTTTACTTTTTGACCAAATTAGGAGCTGGACACATCCTGCACCGACACCGCCTCGGTAAAGGAACGCTCCGGACTGGTGGCACCTCCGGTGATTCCACACGCCAAGTAGCCCACAGTGTTCGGCACCCCTTTCCCCGTCAATTTCCCCATTTTTTCAGTGTCCGCACGATGGCATTTGTGCCACCCAACAACCTCCAACGACTCATCCGCCAATACTATCGACGCCACGGCATGAAGACGTACCCAAAGAATGAGACGGAGAAGATCAGCACGTTAGTACAGTATCATTAAATAGTTTACTGTAACATACCGTATCCCAACCCCGTCCAGAGACCACTCCTTCCTGTTCGTCAAGTACGGATGCGAGCCGGGCTACGAGTTGCTGGACGAGGCGGACACGATGTTCTGCCGGGCGGGCCAATGGGTTCAGACGGCGCCCGTGTGCCGGGGGCAGGGACTGTGCGAGGCGGACAACGGCGGATGCTCCCATTCGTGCATTTCATTTGCGAACAACCAGTCCATGGAGTGCCGATGTCCGCGCGGAATGGTGCTGGAGGCGGACGGACGGAACTGCGTGAAGCCGGTGCCGAAGAACCTGTGCCGAAAGGTTAGGAGAGGGCGAAGGAAGGGCGAGATGAAACATCCGAAAGTTGAAACTCGAGATCAAGACCGAGATGAAATCCAGATTGAACCGAGATTCGAGATCAAGTGAAGCGAGATCAAGTGAAATCCAGATTGAACCGAGATTCGAGATCAAGAAAATGCGAGATTTATTTTGGATTTAAAATCGAGAACTTGACCCATCACTATGTTACGATAGTTTTGGTTAAAGCTGTGGGAAAAGGGTCTGTTTTTGGTCCTTTTTTTCTTCTTAAATTTTTGTTAGAAAACAATTTTTTGCTCATCAGTTGGCGGGTTGCACATGCGCGTCCATTGACGACCGACAGTACACATGCGCGTGTCCGGCACCCGAGGAACAGTGTCTGCTGATGCGCGGAGCGCCCAAAATATATCTTCAGGTAAGAAGGAGCAAAATAGAATAGTCCAAACCCAAACCCAAATCAAATAATTGGATTTATCATCTTTTATTATCTTTTTGAGCCACCGCCCGACTACCAAGTGGAGCCGGGCGGCAACTTGAACATTTCATGCGCCGCGGTGGCCTTTCCCTTCCCCCAAATATTTTGGGAAAAGGGCACGCAGGCGCAGACGGTGGAGGACAGCGGGACGAACGGGGGCACGGTGAAGAGCGAGCAGGTGCTGATCATCAAGGAGGTCAGTGGGGCGGGTGAAGAAGCAGGATTAGATAGGATTGGAGGAGATCTGATCAGAATTAAAACAGATCAGATCAGAGGCCAGTTTCTGAGCTATAGCATCAGCTTTGATTGATCTATGATCTTTCCCTCGCAGATCTACAAAAGCACCGAGTTCACGTGCCATGCACGTAATCAGCTGGGCGACGTGAGCAGGACGGTGCGCGTGGAGGTCACCGGACCCGGGTCGGCGCCAGTGCTGCGCGAACTCAGTGCCGGAAGGTCTTTTTGGGAAGGGTCTTATCTTATGTCCTAAGGCCATTAATTTGTTCAGAACATCCATTGACTTGCATTGGGAACCGCCGCACGTTCTGAACCGACCGGTGAGCTGAAAATGGCAGCAAACCTAGTTAAGGTACCCTTTCAGGTCAGCGTGTACTCCATCTACTACAACACCGACCCCACCCAGCCCATCCGAAGTTTGATTTTTGATCCTCTCTCCATATATTTAGCCTATCTCCATCTCTGAACTGCTTCACAACCTTTCCTTCCTTCATTCACAGATTGGGCCCATGTCAACCACAGCGAGCCTAACAGGCAGTACACCCTGCGCGGCCTGTCCCCTGACACGGCCTACACTATTCGGATCCGTGCCCATGACCCGATGGGTCCGGGCAAGTTGTCCAACCCGGTCTCCGTCCGCACTTTGCCGCCCGCCAAGCGCCCATTTTTGGACATCGCCGAGGGCACCGAACTGCGCGTACCACCGAAGACGCCGTTCAGCATCAACTGCAATCTGACAAGGGGGGACCCGATACCGCAGGTTGGGGAAAGGAGGGACAGAACGGACGGGAGATGAACAACCTGTTTAATGGGTACAGATGCACTGGGAATCCAACGGACGGCCCATTCGGCCGGCGCAGGAAAGCAGACACATTGCACTGCAACACGTCGGACTGCTGGTCAGATATTGATTGATAGATATATTGATTTTTTTTGATGATCTGTCAATTGTTTAGATGACCACAGAGTTCCACTGCGTAGCGGAGAATGAGGCGGGCCGTACAGTGCAGAAGGTGCTGGTCACGGTGACCGGGCCAACACAGCCCGAACGCATCCGATATCACATCGACGGAACAAACGTGGTACTCCAGTGGGACGAGCCAAAGTGAGTTCGTTGAAGAAATTCTGAGCATCTTTGACTTATCTGTGATCTTTGGAGTGATCTTTGATCCCCTCTCCTTCAGGATCACAAACGGTCCAATGGTGGACTACGAGGTGTTCTTCACGGATCAGCCCTCGCTGCCCTTGGAGCAGTGGACGGTGCTGAAGAGCGGAGGCGCGCGGGCGATGACTTTGGAGGGACTGCGCGAGACGGCGGACTACGCCATCAAAATGCGCGGGGTGAACGTGAACGGACCGGGACTGTTCAGTCTGCCCTTCACGGTCAGTCGAACTCACCGAAAAGATTGAATTTCATTTCCAACTCGACCATTGTTCAGGTCCGGACTTGGCTGGCGCCGCGCGTGCCAACGGTGACAATGTCTCCAGAACAACGGCTTGAGCGCAGGCCGAGTCAGGACGAGTTGGAGGTGTTCTGTGACGCGGACGGAGTGCCCAGACCGCGTATTTTGTGGTGGTGGGAGGGCAGACCGGTGGAGGACGGACAGCAAGGGATGCGCATCCTGGACAGCACCCCACTGGAGGAACAAGTCCGCACCAGACAACGCCTGCACTTCCAGTCCACCACACGGTCCGGCACCCTAAAGTGCCAGGTTTGGACAAAAATATGGGCCATACAGTAAACATGTCCTAAGGCGATCAACGACAAAGGAGTCGGGGAGAAGACTGTGGAGGTGCGCATCCTCGGGCCGGGCAGCCCACCTCACCAGATCAGTTCCCAGGCAGTTCAGGATGGGTTCAGGTTAGTTAACCACACCCAAACAGAACTCTGATCCACCGACCACAAGTTCAGTGTCCAATGGGAGCCCCCGCTGGTTCCAAACGGAGACGTGTCCAACTATGTGATCTACTGGAGCAAGAACTCGGAGGCAGATCTGGCGGACTGGGTCAGTCACTGCGCGGGATATACACAATCCAATTTGATGTTTGAAGTCCCAAAAAACGGTGGGCGGAGATGCGCGGAGTGTGTTGGTCAGTGACCAGCAGGAACAAACACCCTATGTGAGTCTCAACAACATCAACCCGAACCCGAATCCCTAATCCTTACCTAAAGGTGTTCCGCGTCCAAGCGATCGGCACCCTCGGGCCCGGCATCATTTCGCCCAGCTACGAAGTGACCACCGGTCTCAGGCACATTCCGCTCGGCGTGTCCATCCGCGTGCTCGCGCCTCCCCCGTCCGGTGCCCCGGAGGGCACTTTGGTTGAACCCGCACAGCCCATCCGCTTCCAATGTTTGGCGGAAGGACGTCCGAAGCCGCTTGTATCCTTCTCCTGGGTGCCCTTCGACGGGAACTCCGAACCGGGCGAAGGCCCATTCCCAATCGCATCCGAAGCGGACGAGCAGGCAGGAGCACACCACTACGTGGGGGCGGAGACAGAGACGCGGACGAACACCAAGCGGAGATTGTTGTGCGAGGCGCGCAACGACCAGGGACAGGTGCAAGCCGAGCACCTTTTCCAGGCAATCCTCCCGTTGTTGTACTGCTTAAATTCGGTTTTGTTAGCGCAGGTGCTTAAGCCGGGCGGTCCTCCTCGGGATGTGTCTCCAGTGGTGGACGTGGACAACCGGGTCACCATTGGCTGGTCCCCGCCTCTGTACCCCAACGCGCCCCTCTCCGGATATTTGCTGCTCCTGTCCGCCAACCCGTCTCTTCCCCTCGACCAGTGGCGTCACTTCCCCGCCCCCGCTGCAGATGAACATCCCCAGCATGTGTTCCAGCGGGGCGAGCTGGAGCCGGAGACGCCGTACTATGTACGGGTGGCGGCGGAGAACGCGCACGGACGCGGACAGTACTCGGACGTCACTCACTTCGTCACGGTCAGCGGTGCTCCGCTGGACGCGCCCACCGATTTGGTGGTGACAGTCAGTCCGGACAACACCATTGTAATGATCACATTCATATGCTTATTTATTTATTTATTTATCTATTTTATGCACATATTTTCTGTAGTCCGCCCTGTGGGGACCGCCCGCGCAGCCCAACGGTGTGCTCCGTCACTACACCGTGTACTTTGCACCGGAGGACCCTGCAGACCGGGATGAGAATTACAAGAGATGGACACGCGTGACAGTACCATTGCGGGCGGACGGCGGCGGACAGGTGGTGCTGGAGCGCGAGGCGTACAACATCTTGGCGGAGCACGAGTACCGCCTCCGGGTGACCGCCACCAACGATCTCAGCGAGGGACCCCCGTCGGCGGTGGCCCGGTTCACTACCGGAAGCGGGGAGATAGCACCCACGGTGGCAATTGTGCCGGCGAGCAACCCGGCCGGGGTGGAACCACTCGCAGACTATTCCGTAAGTTGGACTGACGGGGGTATCACCAACGGAACACTGCTGGCAGGGTGCCGTACTAAGTTTGTCTGATGCTGGCGGATACCGTAGTTTCGGTTCCATTTTCCAGGTCCGTTGCGATGCCACCGGCATCCCGGCCCCAACAATTTGGTGGAGTTTGGGCACGGATGAGCAACGGTTGCCTGGCGGGGCACATTTGTTGCTGAGGAAACTGCGCAAGGACACTACGGTAGGTGGACCGGGACGGACTATGGTATCGTACCCCTTACCCCTACAGGCAACTTGTCACGCGGAAAACAGTGCGGGCAAAGCGCAATTGGTGCTGGAGGTCAGTTTTTTGGTCGTACTGAAACAGTACCTTTTGAAGACTCCCTTCCGTATCGTATCCTTCTTTCCGGGCCTTTCCCACTTGTACTCCCTGGTTCATCACCATAATGAACTGCTCCAACTCGTTGTCAGATCATCGTCAACGGACCGGGCACTGCGCCCAACGAGCTGGTGGTGATCCCGCTGCCCGACCAAGTACTGAACGTGGAATGGACAGCACCGGACGAGCCGAACGGAAAAGTATGGTTCCCATGGGACTATTGTTGCCAAAATGAATAGTGTTCATCTCCAGCTGACTGGCTACGTGGTCCATTACGCCGAGTTAGAGGAGGGGGCAGCGGAACCACGGCAGGACGCATGGAAGCAAGTGCAAGTGGGCCCGGAGGAGAACAGGCACAGACTGACAGATCTGAGACCGAAGGTAACGGAGGGCTTGATCATGATGATGGTCATGTTCGGGTTGTTGTTGTTGTTCAGACCATCTACTCCGTCCGCCTGCAAGCCATCTCCGACCGGGGTCCCGGTGTGCTGTCCGACCCGGTGATGGCGCGCACATTACCATTGGCACCGAAAGCACCCGAAGGCATGTCGAATAGTTTGAACAGTTTGAACTTGATGAATGTGCTGGTTGGTGTTCAGTGATGCCGGTGATGGTGCACGACAACAACACCGTGCTGGTCCAGTTTCTGCCCTCGGACGATCCGGAGGAGACGGGCAAAAAGGTCCAATCGTACAAAATACATTACACCCGGGAGGACCCGAGTCTGGAGGACGCCAAATGGCACGAGGTAGGGGGAGTTGGCTAGTTTGACCAGCTTGAAAACTTGTTGATGTTAATGGTGTTCAGATGACATGGACTATTCCGGCTGGTGCTGATCCAAGCCAGGTGATGAAGGTATTCCTGGACGGCGAGAACTTTGACCCGGAGACAAAGTACCACGTGCGCATCATCCCAATCGGAGTGGTAAGCAAAGTCCAAAGGTCAAATAAGTATAATAATTATACTTCTTCAGATTGAGGGTCTGCCGTCGCCTCCGAAGGACTTTGACACCAAATTAGGCATTGTGGCGCCGGACAAGCCGTTGATCCACGTGGACGTGGAGGACAACATCCTGCGCGTGCCCGCCGGCACCGACTACACCGTCGCGTGGTAACGGACCCTGAACCCATTGATCCCGGACTTCTTCTCTTCCCCTTTCTCCATTTTCAGTACCGCGAACGGCTTTCCGGCTCCACAGATCAAATGGCTCGACAGGGAGGGCAATTTGGTGGGTTTTGGGGAAGGATTTGGGATGGATTTGACTTGGTTGGTGCTGAACAGGTCAGCGAGGGCGGCATGCTGCGCGTGACGGACATGCGCCAGTCGAAGGAGTTTGTGTGCGTGGCGGAGAACGAGGGCGGGCGGATGGAGAACGCGTTCACCATCTACGTGGCGGGGCCGGGCAGTGCGCCGGAGAACATTCGACTGGCGGCGAACCGCCCGAAGAGCATCCTGGTCAGCTGGGACCCGCCGAACATGCCCAACGGCAACATCACACGATACATGTAGGACAGACAGATACATAACGAACTTGATGACATGGCCAACTTTGGATCTTGACATGGTTCATCTCTATCCCCCCCCTTCTAGCATCTACTACACCCCCCTGGACGACCAGTCCAGGGACCTGCTGGTGGGCCAGGTTCCCAGCAAGCCAGTCAGTGACTGGTTGAGCACGGTTAGCAGCGGGAATATTAACAAAATTAAAATCACTTAATAAAAATCAATTCTCAGCACGTGATGGGCAAGGATCTAGGAGTGGGCGAGAAGCAGGCGATGATCACCGACTTTGTGGAGGCGGACACGGTCAGCAACAGCAGTTGTTGTCCTGTTGGACATGACCAACATGTTCAAAATGTTTAAGGCATATGCGGTGGTTGTGCAAGCGGCCAACCAGGACGGACCAGGACCCTACTCCAACCAGCACAAGTGAGTTGAACAGATCGTGTCGTCGAATACAGTATCCTTCCTGGTAACTACAGTATCCGCACGATGACCCGCGCACGTGCTGCCCCTCCCACGCATCTCCAGGTGGACCCCATCAACCAGACATCCGTCGAGGTGCACTGGAGACCGGCCGAAGTATTGGAGGAGAGTCCGCTCAGCTACGAGGTTCGTGTGGTTTTGGTCGAGTCGGATATCATTTGTGCTTGTTCAGATTTACTACATTCCGGCGGAGAAGAAGATTGAAGAGGACGAGGAGCTGAGTCTGCCCAAGTGGGCCCGGGTGGAAGTGCCGGACCCGGTCAAGACCAGCCACGTGATTTGGAACGCGCTGGAGCCGGACACGGAGTACGTGTTCAAAATCCGCGCACTGTGAGTTGATTTGTCGGATTAGCACAGTTGGAACTAAACTGCTTTGCAGATATCCGTCCGGACCGGGCATGTTCTCGGAGCCGTGCATTGCAAAAACATTGCCGGAGGGCGACGCACCGTACATTGTGGTGTCGTCCGGAAGTCGGGGCACCATGGGCGAAAGTGTGGTCCAACTGCTGCCGGGCAGTGACTACACGGTGTTCTGTCGCGCGAGCGGAAGGCCCCAACCGTCAGTACGCTGGATTCGCGGCGGAGACATCCCAATTGACCCGTCCACGGTGAAGGAGGACCCGACCGGCACAAAATGGTTAGTTGGCCATCCAAAGATGGCCATTATATTCATCGACATGTTCATGTGATCATTTTCAGGTCCCTGTACCTGACCAACATCACCGAGCCGTCCACCTTCAACTGTGTGGCGCGCAACCCGCTCGGCGTGGCCAACTGGACCATTCGGCTTGAATTGCTGGAGGGATTGCCCGAGGGATGGATGTCCAGGCTCGTCAGGGTGGAGAACCGCCAGGGCCAAATCCACCTCCACTTCGCGGACACTCTCCCCGAGTCGTTGCGTCGCGCTAACCAATGGACACTACGGTACACGGACGACCCGAACAAGCAGCGCATCCTGTGGAGTGTGCTGGAGAGCGAGGACCGCACTCTCGGGGTCAGTCAGTCCGGGTGGTGATCCGGGATGATCTATGTTATCTGAACAGAATGGATCCGGGATACCTTGACTGATTTTATGATCCCAGGAGATCCCGATCCGCCAGCCGTCCGACCCGATGGAGCCGGGCGTGGTCTACTACTTGGTGGTGGAGAACTCCAACGAGGGTGTTCGATCGCCGGTGTTCACCGTGCTAGTGCCCAAAGCACCTGGGGAGCTCCGAGTTGGGTCCAACATCAACGACGAGATGGTCCGCTAAATATTTGATCAGTTAATCCGAATCCGGTCCAAAATCCCCAATCCCGTTGAGGTGGTGGACTTTCGGCCGGCCATCGGTGCCATTCCGGTGCGCCAGTACTGGGTACGCTACTGGGCAGTGACTGGCAAGGACGGTGCCGAGCCGGGAGCGGAACCGGCGCCGGAAGCAGTAAAAAGCATCCGTGTGTCCGGCAATCGAACCATCGGCATCCGCGTGCCGGACCTGCCGCGCGACGTGGAGTTCTACTTCCAGGCAGTGGCGGAGCTGGCCAACGGGCAGGAGCTGGTCGGGCCACCCGTGCTGATCCGAACGCCGGCTAAGGAGATCCGTTGCGACTGTTCGCACGCGTGCAAGTCAGCCGGGAGAAGGGGGAGGGGAAGGGGGCTGACCAGTAGATAAACCAAAATTTCCAAGAGAAGATCTGATCATGATCAGTAGATGAACATACCCTATTACAGATTGCTGGAGACGGACTCGGTGCAGGTCCGCGTGGAGTGCTACTGTCCGGATGGGTGGTTATTGGCGGAGGACGGAAAGACCTGCGCACAAGTGGAACCGACTGGGGGAACGGGCACTGTGGTGGAGGTACGACGAGTGAGAGTGCAAGAGGGAGAGATCTGATCTGATCCACATGGATTTGAAGGTGTCCCCCACCTTCGAACTGGAACAACAACGACCCGAGGAGATGGACATGGAGCCGGGACCGTTTGGCATCACCGCTCCACCACGTCCCCCATCCGTGCAATGGACCACTGAGCCGCCCCCGTCGGTGCGGCCCACCGACGTGTTCGACATTCAGGCGGGCGACGACCTGGGCGCGAGTGCGCATGTGCTGCCGACGGACTCGCTGGGCCGAGAGATTCGTCCGGTGGTACTGTTCAACGGAACAGAGTTGAGAACGGATGCGGAGGGGAACTATTACGACCAAATGGGCCAGAAGGTAGAGCGGGACGAGGAACAGCGAGCACTGGGACCGGACGGGCAGGTGCTGAAGCAGGACACGCAGGGCAACTGGGTGTACCCGCCACTGGACAAGTACAGTAACCTGACAGTACAGTAAGACAACAGTAATACATTTGGGTACACAACAGATTCGGACAGCCCGTCCCCACCGGGTCCAACCTGTACCCGGTGTTCTCGGTAGTGGACGAAGAGGGCGTGGCGATGCGACGGGACCAAGAGGTACATGTTGTTGCAGTTCCGGGGAGAGAACATCTCCTTAAACCATCTCAATTAGGGCCGAATCGTGGGCCATGATGGGAAACCACTCCCGACGGACGCGTACGGACAGCCAATGGGAGCGGACAGCTCTCCGCTGCCCACCAATTTCTACGGACAGTTTGTGCTGGGCCGAAGGGAGGGCGAGACGGTGCTGCCGACCGATATGATGGGATATCCCATCTATCCGATTGTGTACCCGGACGGACAGTTACTGCCCACCTCCGCTACGGGACTGTTCATGGACGCGGAGAAGGAGGAGGAAGTACAGCGAGACGAGCAGGGCATCCCGGTGGATGGACAGGTTGGACTTGAACAAGTACTAAATAGGCAAACGGAACATTGAGTTTAGGGCCAACCGTTGCCGAAGAATGACCAGGGTTTGTTCGTGTTCCCGCGCCCAACGGCGGCCAGTTCCCCGGACGCGGGACTGGAGCAAAGGCAGGGGAGCGACGCGGGAGGAGAGGTGCTGGCAACAGCGGCGGAGAGTCCGGAGGAGGAGAAAGTGATCAGCACCAGCACAACTGAACCGACACCAACTAGGACGAGCGGAGTGGTGGTGGTGATCGGACCGGACGGCATGCCATTGCCGACCAACCGGGACGGACTGGTGCTGGACAGAGTGGGCAGCCCGTTGCCTACCGGCTCGGATGGACAGTTTATCGGCCCAGACGGGCATCCGCTACCCACCGACTCATTGGGCCGATTTGTGCACGTGACTGTGCCCGTGGCCGGTGACACGGCCCGTACACTGCCCACTGATGACTACGGACATCAAATTCATCCGGTGGTAGACCAATACGGCGCACCACTGCCCACCGACGCGTCCGGGCACTATTTGGACGCGCGGGGAGAGCCAATCGCGACGGACGAGTTCGGAAGACCGTTGGGTGCCGGAGGCCACTTTTTGGAGCTGAACGTCCAGGGACAGTACGTGTACACGCGGCCGGACGCGACACTGGAACCGGCGACAACATCGGCGGAAGGGGCCGTTGGAAGGGGACAAATGGTGGTGGTGGACGCGGAGGGAAGCCAGTTGGAGAGGGACGAGCAGGGAAGGGTGCTGGTGGGCAGGGAGCGGAAGGTGCTGGCCACTAGTGCGCAGGGACTGCTGCTAGGCCCAGATGGGTCCCCGCTCCCCACCAACGCGGAGGGACAGTTTGTGTACGCGTGGGCGGCGGAGGCGGATCGAAACAAGGACAGGCAGCAGATGGCCACAGATTCCAGTGGGCGCGTGCTGCAAATAGTGGTCGGCCCGGACGGAAGTCCGCTGGGCCGGGACCCGCACAGCGGTCTTTACTTGGACCCGCACGGAGTGCCAATTGCGGTGGATGAGCGGGGCAGACCGTTGGACCGGACCGAAACAGTGCTGCCCACCAACATCTACGGGGAGTACGTGTGGGCGGAGGTGGGACTGGTCGGGCCGGACGGGATCCCAGCAGCGCGGACAACGGAAGACACAGTGGCCACACTGCCAACGGACGGGTACGGCAAGCAGATCTTCCCGGTGGTGAACGAGCGGGGCGAGTTGTTGCCAACAGATGCCAGTGGGCACTACCTGGACGAGAAGGGCGCCCAAATCGCGATGGACGAGCTGGGCAGACCTTTGGACGAGCGGGGCAAGGTGCTGGCCCAAAACAGCCAAGGCCAATACATCTACGCTGTCCGCGTGTCCGGACCGGCACCCGCCCTTCCGGACGACCGCACGCGGCCTCGGGTGGAGGCAGGACAGTGCCAACTGTCGGAGGCAGTCATCGATCTGGTGGTGGCAGTCAACGACGAACTGCTCCAACCCCACGGCGTTCGTGTTCGACAAGTACTGGAGGATCTGTTTGAGCATCACTTGGACTTGGCGGGAGATGCCACCCGTGTTGGACTGCTCCAATACGGAAAGGGCGTGGCGGTGCCGGTCAATCTGGGAGGATACCACGAGCGCGAGCAGTTGCTGAACCAGCTGGAACAACTACGCTCCGAAGGCACCAACTCGCTTGGACTGCCAGACTTGTCGGCCGCTTATGAAGCTGCTGCTCAACAATTTGATAGTTTTGGACGGGGCGGAGAGGTGCCACGGGTGCTGGTGGTGCTGAGCAGTGGCGAGGACATGTAAGGGGAGGGGAAAGGGAAGGGAAGGTGAGGGGAGGTGGGGAGAAGTATTTGAAACTGCGCTAAAACAGAATGCCAAACAGTCGCAAGGAGGCAGTCCACTCCGCGAGAGCCTTTACCGTGCTGATCGGACCGTCCAGCTACGACTCTGAGATTGCGGAAGAGTCGCGCACACACATTTTGGTTGAAGATGTATGATGGGGAGAGGGGGACACGGTAACAGTATCCAATGTGCATTACTGTATTAAGTGGGATCAGCTGAGTGGGGCCCGGATCGCCGACTTTCTGGAGGCCCAGTGCCGCGCGGAACAGTTAACACTGCCCAAGTCGAGGGCCAAGTTCGTAACCGGCAAGCCAGTGGACGCGACCAGTCCGCCAAGCCAGCGCGGAGCAGCTGCGGTCCGGACCTTCATTGGTCTGTTGTTTGCAAACTTAACCTTGGCAAGATGTTCGGACTGTCCACTGTCCTGAACTTGTCCTTTCAGAGATGCCCAGTTCCCCGGAACAGTGTGCCGCTCTGCAAAAGCGGAGTCGACTTCTGCTGGTGGTGGAGACATCGTTGGCGACGCAGGAGAAGCGCGAGGAGTTGAAGGACTCGCTGCTGCACTTTCTGAGGGAGTACGCGCAGCGGAGCGAGACCAAGCTGGGCATACTGTACTACGGGGATACGGTGGAGGTGGGCGTGGACTTGGGCAACTACGCCAACTGGCACGAGCTGGAGGAGTCGGTGGAGGTGAGCAAAAGAAGCCAACAAGTTGGACATGTTCAACAATGTGTTTGTTCATCACCATCAACAGGACATGCACTTTGTCGGCGGCTCGCCGAACCCGGTGTTGGCCATTCGGACTGCGCAACAATTGCTGTCGGAGCTGGGGTCGGACGTGGTCAAGGTGGTGCTGCACATCCACCGGGACAGACTCGAGTATGGGAGCAATGATTGTTTTTTGATCTATCAAAAGTTGATCCTGATTATCACCCATCCCAATCAGTGCCGAGTCGCGCGCGGACATTGAGCAAATTGCGCGCGGGGACAACTTGGCCCTGTTGGAGTTGGACTACGGGCGGTGGGCGGTGCTGGAGAACAGCGAGGCGTACTGGGGAAGACAGTTGTGCATGCTGGAGGCACTGATCGAACGGCTGGAGGGGACGGTGCCCGGGGACATCGACGAAATATTCTTCGGGAGGAGCAGCGAAGGGGCGACACGCTTAAGGTAAACAACGAGCAGTGATCTATTGGCAACTGATCTGTCCGCTCTCCCAAATACTTCCCTTTATTTCTCCCCCCAATAAGTGTTTCTTAAATTTATATTCCCTCTCTTTCTCAAAAATTTGGCAAAACCCTCTCAAATTTTACGCATCCTACCCATTTTTAATAATATTTTTGATTTTTCCAATTCACTAAAAGGTGATTTCATGTAAGGGAAAAATAATGGAAATACAGTGCCCCCCCCCGATGTTTGCCATCCGACCAACTTGTCCCCCCCCCCCGATCAGGGCTCCCAGAATGCCTG
>JAQIYK010000542.1:0-13566 GCA_034700465.1 Rotylenchus robustus
AATACATTTAAAATCATTCGCGTCGAAAAATTCCTATTTGAAGATTATTTTGTCGAGGGCAATCAACGGGTTTTAATAAATAACCCAATCATTTTGATAAAATTCCGATTATAAAAAAGGTTCTAATTTTATTTATTTTTGTTCTTTTTCAATAAAATTCTTTTCAGCACAAACATCGTATAACTAGCTTTGTTTTTTCCTCAAATAAAAATAATAGGTTTAGGATCACATTTTAAATCCCATTCAATTGCTTTGCTTAAGACTGTTCTACTAATTCAATTTATTTACAAATTTCACATTAATTTAAAAATAAATGACCGACTGAACCAATGAAAATAATTCCCTTATTATCAATGCTCGGCGGGGATGAGTTTATTATTATTATTATTATTATTATACCCAAAAATTCCGTTACCGTACCCGTACCTGACTGTTTTTTATATTTTTATTTTTATCATTTGTCCATTTTATAATATATTTGGATAGGGTTTTTTATCTTTTAATTACCATCAATGGTGAGATTGAGCAATAAATTAATGACAGAAAAAGTCATCAACAAAAAAATTAAAACGGAACTTGAATAAAAGGGTTTTTCAGGATTGAAAACTAGGGCTAGGGGAGGCAGAGGGAGGGGGTAAGGTATACTCGTAATATCACATTGAAGTGAGATCAGAGACCAAACACGCATAAGTTTTAGCATTGAATTCAAAAAATGCAGAATTAAATAAACAAAAATCGGTCTCTGGTCAACAAATTGCCAAAAACAAAACAAAAAGTGAGAGGCTGTGTTGGAAAAAGTTATATTTACAAAAAAGTCTAAAATTTAAAAAATTACTATTTTACGGTTAACCATTTTCCAACACACTCAACCGGCGGGTCAATAAAGTGAGTGAGTGCGATGATATTGTGTTGTGCATTTGTTTGTTGTGGTTGATAAATGATAGTTAATGTTCACAGAATTGTGTCCGGCGATTCATCCGTCGACGGTGCCATTATGGACGGCATGGACTCGTTGCTGCCGGCACTGTTTGTTCTGTTGTTGTTGTTGCTGTCGCTCCTCCGTCGATGGAGTGTCCTTCTTGTTGCTGGTACGTGTTGGACTTGTTGTTGGCTTGTTGTTCCTGTTCCGCCTTGGTCTCCAATGTCTCCAATCCCCGCGCCGATGCTGTTCGGTCGCAACATGATGGTATGTGCAGGAGTAACTTGTTGTGGCTGTTGATGTTGTTCAACTGGTTGTTGTCGTACAATTTGTTGTCGTTGTTCTCCCCCGCCTTTATTGTTTGTTCCGCCATCGCTTTCTTTGCTTCTCCGACCACCTTTTTTGCCTTTTTCGGACTCTGATTTTGGAGAGTGTCTTTGCTGGTACTGTCTCGACTCGTTTTGTTCGCCTTCAGTTTGTGAAGAGGCAGTTGCTTGACCTATGTATGTAAGTGTAAACAAAGAAATATAAATAAATAGATTATTTTAGCATTTTTTGTTACAAAAATTGAAAATTTGTTGAATATTCCAATTTCAAAATATTTTTATTTTTTAATTTTTGGCCACTGACCCGATGTCGAAGCTGACGAAAATGTTGTTTGACTGTTGGCCAAGGTTGAACGGAGAAGTTGGAGCAGTTCATCGAAGGATTGTGAATTGGGCGGTAGTGGGGGTGGATGACTCGCAGGCGTGCGAAGAAGATGCAAAATCTCCTCGAACTCCTCGTTCATCTTGTTCTGCATCTCCGCAATATTGCTGAACATATTGGGACAATAAATCAATCAACTAATCGATTCAATTAATCAATCGATAAAATGATTAATTAAAATCGATAAATTAAATAATTATAAAATTCAAAAAAGGCTACCAACCCTTCGATTAAGTCCAAGCGCCGTTCAATCAGACCTAGTCTGCTGGAGCCAGGATGATCATCTCGCATGTCTTAAAAATATGCAAAAAATGCGCTAAAAATTTATTAGCTTCAGTTATGTAGCAGAACTATGAATAGGATGAATATAAAAAGTAAGCGATATTAGCAACAATTAGCTTATTACATACAGTATGCCCATCCATTTTTATTTTTTAAATAAGAATAGTTTATTTAAAGGGTAAATAAGAAAAAAAAATTATGCCAAGAATATTCAAATTCAAATTTTGAGTTTTGGCATTGGCATACATTGTGGTTGATTGAGCAGTGACGGACTGGGCGTCAGTGTTGGCAAAGTGTTTGTGTTGTTCGGCAGTGGCAACAACAATGTCGTGCGTTGTCCGTTGGCGTTCTGTTGCTGTTGATGTTGGCGTTGTGCGCAATTTTGCGTCCCCTTCCCTCCTCCTCCTCCTCCTCCACCTCCTCCGTCTTCTTCCCTATTGTCTCTTTCCTCATCCTCCTCATTCTCCGCATCCGCCAACAACAAAGGATGATTTTCACCAAATGAAGTGGGCACAACAGCTAAAGGAAATGATATATTCAAAAAATTTAAAATTTGCATAAATTAAAATTTTTGAAAGGACATATGTAATAATCCTTCCCTCCGTAAGATCTTAAGGGAAGATCTTTTTGGTAATATTTGCAAAAAACTTTTAGAACATAATTTGGAAGATAATTCTTTAATTTTTAAATAGTTAAAGTTTTCATTAAATACTATTTTTAAGCGATACGTATTCCGGAACAATTCACATACCGTAAATATAAAAGCTGAAAAGTATGTGACCGGTACACGGTAATTAAATATTTTGCCAGCGACCATCACACAGTACTGCTTGCCAGCTTATATACGTTGTCATGTTTTTTGGTCAGTATACGGTACCTTGCTTACCATCAGTATACGGTACCTTGCTTGCCGTTCGCTATACTATACATCACCTACCATTGTTGTGTTCCAATTCCAACGACGGTGGATTTTCGGCGACGGTATCGGCCCTGCCACCAATGCCATTCAACGAACGCCGCACACTGTCGAAGCCGGGAAGGGCGGGGGCGAGATGGTTGGGAATCATGGGGTGGTGGAGACCGAAGTGGGAGGACACGAAGGCACGAACATCTGCCGGGGAGGGACGGGTGGGTAATTGGATTAGAGGACATACGGAAGAAATCCGAGGATATCAGACATCCGATTACAGTATCCATTTGATATTTTACTAGGTTGGATATCAATACATCCGATTACAGTATCCATTTGATATTTTACTAGGTTGGATATCAATACATCCGATTACAGTATCAATTTGATATTTTACTAGGGTGGATATCAATATCTGTTAATTGGATGTGGTGGACTTGCCTTCCTGTTCCCGGGTCGGGTTGGAGGACACGCGCAGCACCTTTTGCCGTTCAAACAATGGCCTCTTCTTGGTCTGAGTTTCGTCTCGCAAATTGTAATTTATCACCAAATTTTGGCAAAAATTGTCCGCAAACTCCGGGTACATGTCCCCCACATCTGCAACAAAACAAAACAAAATCCAAAAATATTCATTTTGATATTTCAATTTTCAAATTTATATTCCAAAATTACCAACCGAGTAAATCGTCCCTCAAAATCACGTGCAAATCGCAATATGTCAGCGCCCTCACTGAACAATTTGCTTTCCCAACCTGAAAAATTTGGTTTAAAATTTCAAAAATTTCTCCATTTTGCGACCTCTTCATAGATCAATGGATTTTCGCCGAACACATCATCCTTGCCTTGATTATTATTTTAAATATTTATTTAATTTAACAATTTACCACAGATGCCAACCACCAGGTCCTCCTTCACAATTTCAACGGAACCCCGCGCGATGAAGTAGAGCCTGGCCAGAATGTCCCCACGATGGACCAATGTGTCGCCCTTTTAGCAGGGAAAAGAATACATTCACAATAATAATATAATAAGTGACCAACCGGCGGGGCATGGGTTGTTCTAAAAAGGTGACTTTAATGATTATTGATTATATTATTTTACAAATTTTAATTTATTTCAACATTTCTTCTTTTTTCGGTTTCTTGCCTGAATCGCATGGACAGTGCCCTCAAGCAGCCGGGCGAACAGTTCGAAAAGGCCAAACAATTGTTGAGCAAGTTTCGGTTCAAATCTGTGCCAATTTGTTTTATTAATTTTACAATTTCGAATACCGTATTTCCTTTAATAGAACGCCTGCTGAAAGTTTATTTTTAAATTTTAATACCCCAGCAGAAAAGGGAAGTTCTATTGGGAGAAGGGGTTCATTTGTAGAGAAAATACGGTATGTCCCTAACTAAAGTGACCGGCACATTACTGTGGTGTCCACTGACCACAAATGAGTTTAAAAAACGGTGCATAGAAACAGTCGTCTAAATGAGTTCGACCCCGAGTTCGAATCTTTTTAAAACCAAATTTTCCAATTCCAAATTTCAAACCAAATTTTAACAAATTGGGCACTCATTTTAAAAATTTGTAAATTTTGTTAAATCAATGATGTTTTAATGTATTGTTTTTGTCAGATTTGTTTCTGTATTATTTGAGACAATTTTGCTAAAACTTCATCTAATATCTACAGTACTCATTCGTGCCGATCACTACGGTAACACTTGATTACGGAGGCAAATGTCCGCTTGGAGACAGTCCGGGAATCCCTTCAGCACTGTGTTCATGTCAATCCCATTGGTGTAGGACCTGGGAAAATGCAGAAAATAATGATAAAAAGTTGACATTGGTATTCAATGATAATATTAGCTCAATGGTAATGGCTAATTTGGCAGGCAGAAAATATTTTGCAGAAATTACTGTATTTGCTGTAATCTACTGTACCTTCTATAGTATATTATCTATATTACACTGTATTTGCTGTTGATCTACTGTATTACGCCCTTACCATGCATGTTGGAAGTATTCCTCGAGCCTCTGCCGTAGCGGGTTCGGGATTTGGTAGAAACGGATGAACTCTCTCAGGCGACTAAAATTTAATAAAAACAATCTATCAAATTAATAAACATTTGATGAGATCCAACACCAAATCAAAATCATAATTTGAAGTTTGTTTTTTACTTAAAATACGAAGAAAATGTTTTTATACATTCTTATCATCAGACAAATACTATTAATAGAATTTTCGAAAAATTTTAGTAGCCCTTATAAAACAGAACCTTAAAAAACAACTTATTAGCCTTAATCATTGATTTAAAAATTCGACATTTTAAAAGGTTAGAATCTAATAAGAATTAACCTCATTTCTGTGTGATATCTGGCAGTACCACTGTATAACCGCTGGATAATTGCCGATACTAAAACAGTAAAAATCGATTTTTAATGTATTAAAAAATCAATTGATTGATTAATCAATTAATCAATTGATTGATGACCAAACAATAATAAAACCAATCGATAACTACTGTTTTTTGTTTAATCAATCGATCACCCACCATTCCCGAACACCGAGGCGTACATCAGACTGCCCAAAATCATCATCACAATGGTGAAAATCTTCTCGGAATCGGTAGTCTAAAAATAAAATTTAATTTTCAAAAAATTTTAAACATTTTAAAATTAATTATTTTTGCTAAAAACGCAAATTCATAAGTATGTCCCACCGCGCTCACGTTGCCGAACCCAATTGAAGTGATTGTACTGAGCGTAAAGTACAGTGAGGTGACGTAGCGGGATTTCACTAAATATATATAATATAATATAATAACTATGTTTTTTAAATGTTTTTTCTTTTGAAATTATCGACAAAATTTATTTTTTGTTTGTTTGTTAAATAAGTACGTGATGGCCCGCCGCCGGGGAAGGACCCGTTCTGGATGTACGGCTGGTTCAGATGCCTGCTGAGCTGGTGCAGCCAAGTGATGTTATTCTGATGGACAAATAAACAATTAATTAATTAATTAATTAAAAAACAAATATTTTTTATTTTTACTTTGTGGGGCAGTTCTGCTGATCCGATGGCGTACCAAATACAGGCGAGCCAATGAGCAATAAGGCAAAACAAGGCCATCTCAACGTAATTAATAATTAATTAATTTAATAGTTAAAAATATATTTTAAAAATTAATTTTTAATTAATTACCAGCAATAGTAGCACCTAAAAAGGAAAATAAAAATTGAATAATTTATTGGGGCAAAAATTTAAGTACTTACCGCTGCACCGTACTCCGAATATCTGTCCAATTTTCGAGCCACCTTTTAAAAATATCGATTCATTTTTTGGCGTTCTATTTTTATACCTAAGGTAGGTTACGGTAGGATAGGTTTTATTTTATTTTTTAATTTTTTTACCCGCACAAGCCGCAGCAGTCGAGCAGTTTTTAGCAGACCGATCAATGTAGTGGTCTATAGCATTTGAAATTTTGCAAAATATGTAATAAAATAATAAAAATAATACAGTAACCTCATCACTGTCAGTTTCAACAAGGAGCAAATCTACAGTAAGACAAATATAAATTTGGTTTTAATTTTTGCAAAATTTGTACCAAATGGCACTGCTGCGATCATCTGAACAAATAATATTTTAAAGTAAATAAAACAATATTTGGGCATTTACGTACATCGATCAGAAACCATCCCTTGAAGTAGTGGATGGCAATTTTGCCCGGGTCGCTGACAACTAAAAGAAAAGTTACAAGTACACGTACAGTGGATACAATAATACTGTAAGAAAGTATAAGAAAATATTTTAATTTTGATTTTAAAATAATTTTAATTATTAGTTTTAATTTTAACACAATTTTTATGCTTAAAAAATTGCAGAATATGCACAAAAAAACTCAAAAATATGTTTAAAAATCGTCAAAAAAGCCCAAAATATGCCCAAAATTTAAAAAATTTGGTTTAATTTTGAACAAATTTGGCCTATTTTGAACAATAAAAACGTTTTTGTCCAATTTTTGAGCAAACGCTATTTATGCAATTTTTAAATCTTCAAGATTTTTAGCCGAAAAAATTCGACGCTTAAGGGTTCCTTTTTACTGAAAATTTCATATTTAGGGTTGTATTTTCAGTTTTAGATCAAATAACGCAGTTTTTGTCCATTTTAATCGTAAAAACAATTTTAGCCATTTATGAGCGAAAAAATGTTATTTTGAGCCATTTTTGGATAAAAATTCCATTTTTGAGCGAAAATGCTATTTTGAGCCATTTTTAGACGAAAAAATTATATTTTGTCATTTTTAAGCCAAAAATTGCGATTTTTTGAAAATTTTAAGAAAAATTTAAAAAATTACATTAAATTTGGCCAAAAATGGTCAAAATATTCTCAAAAATCGCAAAATATGCAAAATATGCTCAGATAAATTATCAAAAATGAATGCTAGTAATGTTTTGACACCGGTTTTGAGCTTCTCTCGTCAAGGCATATTCAGGGGAAAAAACATGTCGAAACATAACAATCCGATCTCTAATAATTAAGTGCTTTGCTTACTAAACACTTGTCTACTTGTAGGTTATTTACACCTCGGAATTTGTTGCAAATCATTGATTTTTGCATTATATCTAATCTATGATTTGATATAGCGAGTTAGCGAGTGAACAACAAGTTGGGAATGTGCAACTGACCGACCATAAACAAATCATTTTATTTATTTATTATATTGTAAACCTTCGTCATTTTCGTTGACAAACGTCGTGCGGAAGTTGATGATGATGTCGATGATGAAGAAGATGTCGACAATCAGGTCGATGATCTCCAACGGTTCGCTGAACCGAACCCTTTTCTGTTGCCAGTGGTTCTGTCCCTAAATATTATTTTGAAATCAATAAATCAATAAAAAAGTATCATATTAATGGTATGTATTACGTATTAGGTACAATATCCTACAAAATAAACAACAATACATACAATACCTCTCTGAGCAGAAATGCAGCTGCATAAGGGGTGAAGATGGCGGTGTACAGCACCAGCAACAGAATCAGCCAGTCCCAGCACGCCTTGAAGGGCGAGTAGTGGATGATCCTGCAAAGAACGCTTGAGCCAGGCGGTCATCGCACAAAAATTTCGTACAAATTTTCAAAAATACGGTAATCTAAGCCGAAAATTACGGCACTAATGATCTGGTTACGAGTCTGACTACCCAAAATGGGCAACTCACGTGCAGTGGTTTAAACGGCTCGGTTGCAATTTGTACTAAAATTTGATAAATGAAAATTTAATGGAAATCAATTTGTTACCTCTGGCAACACATCCGCCCCTAGCGACAGTACCTTAAATAACCATTATTATAAAATTGGTACTACCGTACTAACGGGGGGGGGGGTAAAAAGTTAAAAAATTCATGTTTAGAACGCTTATTTATGCTTAAAAACGCAAAGTAAGCAAGAAAAAACATCAAATTTTTTGCTCCCCCTCTCCCCGTTAGTACGGTAGTGTCAAAAATTAACATAAATTTGTTATTTTATAGTTATATTTTCAACCATTTTAACAAGTGACGAACCGTTTTTTTAATTTTTACATTAACAACACAAATAAAATTAGAGAAGCATGGGAAATGTGATAATTGGATTTTTCGGATTTTTCAATTTATGAAAATCATACATTTTTCAGATAATTAATTGTATGCCTTTTATTTACTTCAAATTAAAAGTCGATTATATTTAACTTTTTTGACATCGTTTTTAACAATTAAAAAAAACTTAAACTTAAATTAGCAACTGGCACAGATGATGAAAAAAAAATATTTCAAGAAAAAAAAATTGTAAGAAAAAAACAGAAACCAAAGATTAAAAAACGAAAATATTAATGGTATTTACCGTACTAAATACCGTACAAATCATACCAAACTTCTAAGAATACCGTATAATACCGTACTGAATACTGTACCCAACTTGCCATATTAAATAAGGATTTTTTCATCAAAAACGTACCGACAATCCAATGGATGGACCACCAGAAAATTTGCGAATAAAAATATTTTGGGGAAGGGAACCCGGCCTGCGGATGATTTGGGTGCCCGACTGACTGATTATGCTGGTCATCGGGGTGGTGGCATTGTTTGGTTGCATTTTCAAGGAGGAAAATTGGAATTTTGAGGACGAAAATTAAAAATATTTTTGAGACAAAAATTATCGAAAATTGAGCCAATAAGGGATTGATTGGTTTGGTGGGAGAGTAACCCACCGGGGGAAGGAGAGGGGGTTAAAAGGGAGGGAAAGGGACAAAAGATGAGGAAAGGGGAGGGGAGTGGAGGGAGGGGGTGGGGGTGGGGGGAAGGGGGGGGGTGGTATCCATAACAATGTGTTAAACAGTTGAACAATGGCGGAAAAGGAGACAAATTTGGAGGAAAAAACGGAAAAGGAAAAGCCGAGACAGAAAACCCAAAAAAAACAAGTGTAAGTGTAGTAGGACATACTTAGGATGATGGTGTCAAGTGGAGTTTGTGAAGGTGTTCAATTGGACAGTCTGTCCAGTCCAACCTCACGGAGATGGTCATCACCAAATGCCATTCATTTCATCCCATTACATCCTTACACCTTTTTGAGCTTTTTCGTGACATCAATTACCTTGGCATAAGTTCGAAGTCCAAAAAAAGATGTTAGCAATCTTGGCCACCCCTTTGGCGTGTGCAAAAATCGAACGAAAACCCCGAAAAAAACAAATCTTTTGTTTGATCTGCACTTTAGTATTGCATTACAAAACAAAAATATCATTCCAAAAGTGAAAAAAATAAAAAAAGATAAAGGAAAACATGCAAGAAAAAAACATCGAAAAAAAATTTAAAAAAAGAAAAAGTTTAAAAAAAATAATTAAAAAAATAAAGGAAAACATGTAAGATTCCATTTTCACGCGGTTACAGTATAATACCTTCAGGAACTTGTAATTGCTGAAGAAGGCGCCCAGGGTAGGCCTATGCGGTGGAAAGGGCACAGAGGCCACCGTAGTCATTGGGGTACCGTGTTGGTGGTACTGTTGGAGGTGGTGGAGACGGACGGAGAGGGAGGGACGGCGCAGCGGAAGCAACGCGGGCATGACACCACCACCACCACCCAACTCGCTGTTGTCCCCGCCCATCTCGTTGGATGTGCTCCGAAATGTTTGGATGGCCTGGCCCAACATCCCAACCACAACACCAAACAGCTCAGAGAAGAGATGTTCTGTTGGATTTGCTTATGTGTTTCAGAGTTTGGAAAATTTGGAATCCCCTCGAGAAGTGGAAAAAGCAGGAAATTATTATTAGCAGACTAATGAAAAGGGGCTACCAATTAGTAAAAGTGTTCAAACTAAAAAATGTACAAACCAAAAGTTTATTTAAAAAACCTTAAATTTTGATTTAAAAAGAGTGGGATTTTCGGGTTAGAAAATAAATTGCAAATAGAGTGACGAGAGGAAGCTGACCAGCATTATGGGAAGGGACTACCTTTTTGGCCAATTTTTTCCAAAAAATCGTTGTTTTAGGCGGAATTCCCTCACTTTGAGATTAATTGGAATTGTCGTCGGGTTGGGTTGGTTGGGGGGGGGGTTGGTCGGGGTCGGGGTTGGGGTTGGGTATTTGTTTGCCTTTTATGGGAACACGCCATTACGGCATAACCTAATGAGGACAGGGCGGGGATTGGCCAAGATATGGTACATATGGGTACACCTGTCGGGCCAAAAAGAAAGAAAAATTGAACAATTGTCGGAATAACAAAATAAGTTATTTTGGTCAACACCAAAAATAATTAAAAAGTGACCGTGTCAAAATTAATTAAAAAAGACATTTGATGTGATACGTAAACAGTGCACGGTAAAAAAGGAAACAATACGCTCAAATGTATTCAGCCAAAACCCCAAAACACAATCCTAACTCTGATAAGCTGGATTATCCAAAATAATTCATTTAATCCACTATCCTTGTTTATGGGATTCGAACCCACGAGGAGTTGAGCAGGCCAACAGTGTGATAGACCACTAGACCACAAACCACACTTTTTAAGTTTTACATTGGTCATTATGCGTGAATGGCGCCGTCTCATAGTTGGGCACGTCGCTGTTGCCGTTGGGGGAGGAAATAGAAGGGACCCGCTGTTGTGCACGCTGTTCAGGATGTCCTGTTGCAGTTGCTGCTGTCCTGTACTCGCGGCCTTTGCCCTTATCGATGCCGTCGACGCGGTTGTAATTGCTGCTTGAGGATGGCGGGTGGTGTTGCTGATCGGCGATGCCGGTGTAGTGCCCATGACAATGCCCGAGGAGATGGATGCCCTGTGGGCATGTTGCTGCTGTTGTTTTTGCTGTTGTCGAACGTGGTAGTGGTGCAGGTGGTGGTCGGAGCCGGTGCGCGAGCTTAGAGAGGCGGACGCGGCCGGAGGTGTGAAGGTCAACGACGGGGCCACACTGCCCGAGGCACACTGCAGACTGGTGCCGGAGCCGACAACATTGTCCGGCGAACCGCCGAACAGACACGTCTTCATCGGCAGCGGAGGAGCAGAGACGACGGGGCGGAAGAAGAGGAGGCAAGGAGCATTGATGGATCAATAGTCAATCAATCAATCAAATCAATTGATTGATTGATTGATAAAAAATAATACCGTAATATCACTAAATTGACCGTTTGATATATAAACGCTGATGAAAATACAGTATCCCTTAAAGTTAGCGTATGCAGACACCATTTGATATGAAAATACATTAGATAGGTAGTTCGGAAAATTTTTTGCATTTTTGCGAGAACCCCTTTTCAAGGTATTATAAAAAACGGAGAAGGCTTTAGTTTTCGAAAACACACTTCTGTCTCCTAATTTGATTTTTTAGAAAAAAGAAAACCTAAACTTTTAAATGCGACTGAATCCGTTGAAGAATTGTTCAAAAAAAATAAATAAATAAAGTTAAATTTAGGCATACCATCTTTCCAGATAATCTTTTTGGCTTTAAAAAAATAAAAAACAAAATATTTAAAACACTTTTATTGCCAACTGAATGTAAGCAGACCCCGATGGCGATAAATGGGGTCCAGTCGGGGTCCCATGCGTGAGGCCGGCACGCATAATCAATGAGCCAAATCAATGGAAAAGCAATGGGGAGAGGGGGAGGGAGAGGGGAGAAGGGCCTAGCCCGTCCTCGTCCGTATGTCCCTCCCATATGTCCATACGCCGTCGATGGGACGACAGAAAATAAACGGAACGAATGAATAGAAAAATTAAAAGAAAAATGGAAAAAGGGAAAAAATGAAATTGAGGGGAATATTTGGGCTTTTTGAGGACGAACAGAACAAAATGAAAAGCTGGGGAAGAGGAGGGTAGAGAGGGATACGGGTAGAGGAAGAGGGAAAGAGATGAGAGAGTGTGTAAGGGGGAGAGAGGGGGAGATGGGATAGAGGGAGAGATGGTGAAGGAAGGGGAGAGAAAGTGGAAGAAGAGGGAATTCCAATTGAAAATTTGGAATTGAAATACACATAAATGAAATGGGAGGAGGGGGAGGAGGGGGGAGGGGTCGGACGGACATAATTTATGGTGCCATTGTTTTGTTGGAAAAGCCACGCGAACCACCCATTTGAGAAGAGGGGAAGGGGGAGGGGAGAAAGTGCAGAGCAAAACACATCATTTAATGTATTATCAGGGAGGGGTAGAGAGATGAGAAAGTGAGAAAGTGATGAGAGACAATTGGAAAAAGAAAGAGGGGGAGAGAAAAAAAGGAAAAAATTGGCCAATGAAGGCAAACATGGCCAGAGAGGGAGAGGAGATGGGGGGGGGGCAAACAACACCATCACATTGCCGGAGGCTAATGAGCAGAGCCCCGGGGGGATAAATGGGATGGGATGGGAATAGAGGGATCGAGTTCAGTGTTTGTGTGCACATTGTGTACCTGTGGGAAAGGGACGGAGGGGGAGGGAGGGGGAGGAGTTGACGGGGTGAGAGAATGTACATTTACAATTTACAGTTGAGTAGAGCGGAAAAAAAGAAATCTAACTTAAAGCTGACCAAAACCTTAATTAGGGATTAGGGCAACATCATTCATTGTGTGGTGGAGTGGTGGTAAAATCAATATCAACACCAAAGGGGGTAGGTACTATACAAATGGATTTGATGTAAAATCTTTAAAAATTGAAAAAATCAATTGGTGATGCAATTGCAAGGGATCTGTAAATGATTCCCCTTTTCCAAATGTTTGAAAAATAATTTTGAATCCTTCCAAAACATAAGCTCTTGAACATTCTGTCTTTGTGTCCCAACTTAAAAAATCGAAAACCCTTAAGGCTTAAGGAGTATTTTAGAATTTTAGGCCATTTTTGTTAGGCTTTAAGCTTTAAGTTACCCATGATTCTGTCAAAAATTGCGCTTTTAGACAGGCCGGCGCATCACTTCTCCAATTTGGATTTGGCCAAAAAAGTGAAAAGGCACGCGAAAAAGCAAATGGGCACAAAAAGGGAAGGATGAAAGGGAGGAGAGAATGTATACGGAAGAGGAGGGGGGAGGGGGCAAGGGGAGGAGAGCAAGGAAGCAGGGGAGGGGGAGTGGGTAACCAACCCAGTCAGTCAGTCCCCCTCCCCTTCCTCTTATGGATTACTCTTCTTCATCCCTCTCTCTCTATACACCCATTCATCCCTTTTTTGCTTTTTCTTTGCTTCGGCCGGCGGGTAATGCCCCCCCCCCCCCGCTCCTTCCCTCCCTCTTCCCACTTCTCCTCTCTTCTCCCCCGCCTCTTCTTCTCTTCCCCTCCTCCTCCCTT
>JAQIYK010000543.1:0-13565 GCA_034700465.1 Rotylenchus robustus
CCCCGGGTCCCCACTCCCCACCCCCCACCCACTTCCTTACTTTTTCCCTTTTCTTCCTCTCCGTCCATCTTCCCCCCCCCAACCACCCTGTACCACCCGTCCACCATCCGTCCACTCCCCATCCTCGGCCCCTTGGCCATCTGCCCCTTTCCACCTCCTTTTTCTCTTCGTTTTCCTTTTCTTTTCCAATTTCGCTCATTTACTTTCCTTCCATCCCATCCCTTCCCTGTCGTTCCTCTCCAACACTATCCGTTTTGGACCCTTATTACTTATTATTGACTCACAAACAAACAAACAAACAAAATGATATTTTCATCATTCGATCGCGGCTATTTTCGGACTAACCAAACCAAACTGATAGTAATGTTTCCCTTCCCACCCATTTTTAATTTTCAAAATTGTGTCAGTGACCATTGCCCTCCAGTCTCGCGTGAATCAATGAGTGCAAATGGGCCCGAGCTTACCTTTCGACTGCTGATGAAGTTGGCCCAACTGCTCGCCTCCCTCTACTTGGTCTGTTCCAGTTCCTCCCATTTCTCTTCAGTTCCCTCCCTCCCTTTTTCTTCCCCAATTTTTACCAATATCCCACTTCACCCCTCAAAAGGTGTTCTCCCTGTACTCCATCGGTCCCCATTGGATCCTTCTGCTCGCCTCCCTCGCCGTGCCCCTCTTCGGCCTGTACCTGATCTTTCGGTCCCCCGAGCGTACTCTCCGCCCCAATGCCCTGCCCTACGTCCGTTACAAGGCTCTGGCGAGGGCCAGGAGCTGGTTGAGGATGGACTTGACCATCTGCGCCACAATGGCAATGCGTTGGCCAACAATTCTCTTAATGAATGTTCCACCACCCTCAGGCTGTTGTCTGCTTGGCTTTCGCTGTGGTGTTGCTGGTTGGATACCTCCAGGTACTTTTTGCCCTTCCCTCCGCAACATCCTCAACTTCCCCCACCCCCTCTTCCTCTTCAGGATCACTCGGCCAACAGTTCCCTGCTCCAGGCTGCCATTGCCTCTCTGCTCCTCTTCCTGCTCTACTCCCTCAACTCGCTTTTGGGTCTACGTCAACTCCAAATGGGCCAAGTGGACTTTCTCTTCGAAAAGGTCCTTTTGGTTTTACAAATTTTCGATAATTTCGATCAATTGTCTCTCCCCCGCAACACTTTTAGCACAATTCCTCGGTTGCAACTACGCGGTCCAGCAATCGAAGTCCGTTGCACGATGGCACATACTCTCCGCCCCTGCCTCCTCCACCTCCTCTTCCGCCTCTGCCCCAACATTGGCCTCTGTCCACTCCAATCTTTTATTCCCCTGAAAAGGTTTTTAAAAGGTTGAATCAATGTAATTGTTGATGGTTAATCATTTAGTTGAACAATAATGGTCACAGAACTATGTTGGAAGAGTTGCGGAGGGAGTTGGGAACGGACAAGCCGATAAACCAAGAAGGACGAGAAGGTTGGAGAGACATACCAATTGGAAGAAAAACAACGAAAGATGGGGAGGAGGGAGAAGGAGAGACTGTGAGGGTGGTGGAGAGACGGAAATTGCTGGTGGAGAAGAGGAGGACAACGCCGGAGGGGGTGGACTTGGGTAAGTTCGGGAGAAGGGAGGAAAAGGAGCAAAGATGGACGGGGCAGGAGGAGGAGCAGAAGGGGACGGGACAGGAGAAGGAGCGAAGGGGGACCCGACTGGACCAAACTGAACAGCCGAGGGGCATTTTGGCGGGTCGAAACGATGACGGAGAAGACCATCGGAAGAGGAAGCAGGTCGGGGGAGTAGCCAGGTTGAGCATGTTGCCGAGACTGGAACTGGCCAAGGGGGAGGACGGAGAGTGGCCGGAAGTGACCGGAACATGGAACGGAGGAGAAGGAGCAGGGGAGAGGACGAGAAGGGCAAGCAGTACAGAACGAGGAGAGACCAGGAGCAAGAGGGAGAGGGAGGAGAAAAGGGGTGAGTGGGGACCGGCGGAGGGTGATTAAACAACATGGCGTGTTTCCCGGCCAACCTGTTAAGACTTCGACGTCCAAATACGTTCTCGACCGAAACCCATTCTGTCGTACCCTGTCAAACCCATCCGAATCAGAGGCACTGATGAGCAGACAAAGCATCAAATGACGGAATTGTAAACCAAACAAACAAACAAAGTCTGAAGCTTGCGATGATCCATGATCTCGATGGTCGTTGGTTGTTGTTGTCCACAAATGTATTTATTATTTTGTTAAATGTTTATGCCAAAAAAGACACTTTGACTGTGGAGTGTTGACAGATGCACAGTCAGTCCCCGCGTTTGGTTGTCATGGCAATAATTTGAGGGTTGAAAACTGGACTTATCAGGCTTGAGCCTAAGTTGTTCAATTGAACCGGGATTTGTTTGAGCTAATAAAGCAATCTAATCAATTAGCCGAATAGTGTCAAAATGCAGCAGCACATGTACGTGTTCCCGGCCCGAAAGGTGTGTTCCTGTTCCTATCACCCATGTCAATCTCCCTTTCTGCTGATCTTTTTCCAATTCAGTTCCAAATCCAAGCACCCGGCACCGCCACCTTCACCACCATTGCCTGGATGCTCAACCGGGGCTACGTGGCCGTTGGGGGCAATGATGGCGCATTGCGAGTGATGCTGCTGAACCTGGACCAGGGTAAGAGGACCAGCAGGGTCGTGATGATGAACCAGTTGAAGATGGGCAGTTTGGTCGGTTCAGACAAGATCACCGCGGTGCCCGCCTCTTCCTCCTCGCTGAACCCCTGGTTGTCCAGCCAACAACTTGAGGGGCACTCTTCCAGTGGTCAGTCCATCTTCTTTTCTTTCAAATTTCAAACCCAATCCCAACCCAACCTATCCTTCTTCAACTCCTTCTATTTCTTTTCCCAAAGTGCGTATTTTGTGTTGGAATGAAATTCACCAAAAATTGGCATCCAGCGACGATGCAGGACTGATCATTGTGTGGATGAGTCATGGGCAAGTGTTGTTTGAATCCCAAAAAGTGGGCCCAATCCAAAGAGAAGGTTCAGCTCGGACGAGTCATGGTTCGAGGAGATGATCAACAACCGCCAAAAGTCCACAGTGGCGTCGATGAAATGGTCCAATGATGGGTCACGGGTAGCAATTGCCTATGAAGATGGTCAGCAACAAATAATTCCAACAAATAAATGTTATTTTGGGTTTATTCAGGACAGGTCATTGTGGGTTCGGTGGACGGGAACAGACTGTGGAACAAGGACATCGGCGGACCACTGGTCAAACTGGCTGTAAGTCTTGATGGGGATGAGATTCAGAGCTGTACAGGACTCGAATATACCAGAAAGGATGGGGGGGGGGACGGTACTTGTGGAAAACCGGAAATGAAAAGCCGGGCAAGTCCCTGTTTCCCGGGGACGAATTCCGGGCAGCTCTGCTGAGGGATGATCAGGGAAGAGCAATCAATCGAATTTAAGTGGAACACGGACGACACCCTTCTGCTGCTGGGTCAGTCTCAGTCCGCACCTTTTGCTTCTCCTCCCTCCCAATGTTCTCTTTGTTTCCACTTCAGGTTTCGCTGACGGCGAAGTGCACGCCTACGACCAGCACGGCAACTTTTGCATGAAGGTACAGATGCTGTGCGTGGAAAATGTGGAGATGGAGACAGCACTGAGTGAGCAGCACACGCTGATCAGTTTGAACTTTGAACTGCTCCCAAAAGTTGGCCTTATTCAGAAGACTTGAAACGGGACGTGATCGTTTCCATGGAGTGGTATGTGCCCGCACAGCCGTGCAAAGTTGTCCCAGGTAATTCAATACAAAAAAGGATCGGAGGAAAGACATTGTTTAGCGAATGTTCGAAAGGACCCATTGGCGACGACGGAGAGGGGCGTCCATCGGGGCAAAGTGCCGGAGGGAAGGCCCCGTTTCATGATCGCGTATCAGAACGGGAATATCCAGCTGATGAGCGAGACCATCTCCAGTCAGTCAGTCGGAAAATAAAGCACCAAGGAAGGCAATCAGATGATTTGCAAGAAAAAAGGAATTGGCTCTCAAAAAAGGCCGTAAAAGGAAATTTTGCCAAAAAAAGCTTTTTAAAAGGCACATTTTTTCGCCGCGCCTTCCGCGCGGCGACCTTTTTTTTTGTTCGTCGACAAAATGTTAAGATTAATTTATAGGGGGAATGGAGTTCAGCGGTGCCGATAGGCGTCGCCGATAAATTTTTAAAAATATTGGAAAATTTATTTACATTTCATTGAGAAACTTGAAATTTTTATTAACAAAAATTCCATGTTTTGCTTATTAGAAAATTTATTTATTTTCTTTTCAAAAAATCAAATTGAAAAAAATCAAATTGTTTAAAGAAAACACAAATTGTTTAAAAAAAGTAGCAAACGGTGCCTATAGGCGGTAGGCGCTGTCGGAGAAATTTTCAAAAAATTATTACAATTTGTTAAAGAAATTGGACCTTTTTTGAAGTGAAAATAGACAAATTATGCGGGGCCGACAGATCCCCATGCAAAAATGGGAGTGAAATATGTGATTTATGGATTGTGTTCGGGTTTCGCAACTTTTTCGTGCTTTATCTTTTTTCAGAGAGTGTTTTTGTCATTGTGCGCCTTCCGTCCACGCTGGTCATCGGGGCACAATGGTCGCCGGACGGGTCGATGTTCGCGGTAGCCGGACTTCAGCTGGACTTGCCCGACACCGAACGCAACGTGTTGCACTTCATCTCAGCTTATGGCGAAGTTTATTCTCCCATAATTGTTTCCCAAAACCCAATTTTGGCCCCAAAAACAGCGACTTCAAAGTATTCGTTTGGCTGCCGGTCATTTTGCGGGCATCGCTTGGGAATGTTTGGGACATCGGATCGGTGCTCTGATCGACACCAACATCTATCTGGTCTGTTTGTGATTGGTGGTCTACTCACTCATCCCGCTCGAGCTGTTTAGGTGGTGATGAAGTTACCGTACCAGTGGACTTACTGTGGCCAGACTTTGGTGTTCGCTTATAAATCATCCGATTCTTTGCAAGAAGTCAGTGTATATATTGGGGATTTCCATGCCCTTGTTCGAATGTTTTCATTCAAAAGGTGTTGGTCTTCTATGAAACAAAAATGGAAGTGAAAACGAAACGATTTGTGCAGAATTTGTGTGCCCTGCAATCTTACGGAGATTACTGTGTGGCCATATTCCGCACCGAGGAATTGAGGGGAGCGGTGAGTACGGGAGAGGGATACTGTAGATGGGGATACTGTAAAAATACCGGGGAAGGAGAAGAATACAGTAAGTAATACATACATTGAGTACAATTATACAGTACACCTTGCAACTGTGCGACAGTATCGGCACACCCGTGGACACCCACACCACCAATGTGCAGCCCGACTTTGTTGCCATCAACGGAACAATGGTGGTTACTATCATTTTGTCCACTTTGGTTCAACTCCTTTCCCTCCTTCTCGACCAGGTACTAGTTGCCTCCACGGATTCCTTCGTCGTTTGGCACTACACTGTGCCCCGACAATCCATTGCCGGAGAAGTGCACAACCGGGTCGGTTCTCCCGCGCAGAGTGACAAGTAGGCCATGGGAAGGGATCGGGGAAGGATAGGGAGGGATCTGAAGATCTGAACTGATCTATCCTTCTCTATCCAGGGTGCACTACATCGACGAACACTGGGACCAATCGGCCCAGAAACAGCCAACCAACGGAGTCACCGCCGACCCAATCTGTGCGGTGGCAGCTGCGCGCAATTTCATTTTGATTGTCCGATTTGCTTATGCCATTCACTACCATCCCATAACACCCATATTCCTATTCCCCTTATTTGCTGTTCAGGCGAGAGAGTCGGGTCTAATTCACCGTTACTCACTGCCCGAACTGGTCCAGCAGGGCATCCACCGGACCAGCATCCCGGCACCCAAACTGATGGCCCTGAACTGCACCGGTGCCAGACTGGCCATTGTCGGCAAGCACAACACGCTGCGCTTTTTCGACCTGCCCGACCTGAACACAATGGCACCAGTGGTAGGATTTGAACGGAAGGAAGTGTGGATGGTGCAGTGGGACGGGGTCAGCAGTTCAAAACCCAAACTATGAATGATTAAACGTACATTGGAACAGGAGAAGGACGACACTCTGGCCATCATGGAGAAGCAGCGACTGCTGGTGATCCGAGGCACTGAGGTGATGATCCATAAGGGGATAAAAAGTTCGAAACTTTTGTTGTTGATCTTTTGTTCGATTTATCAGACTGAGGAACCTGTGCCCCACTCGGGTCGCATCTGCCAGTTCAAGGATCTGGTGGTCAGAACTGTGCTTTTGGACGACGTGTTCAGGGAACCGGAGCGCATGAACAAGGCTTGTTTCGTGGACATTGAGATCAAAGTCTGCCTTCATGTCTCCACCAGACTGGTCCAACCCCCTTTTCCCCACAGATTCTGAAATCGATCAAAGAGATGCTAAATGCGGGAAAGATATCCGAAGCAATTGCATTGGTGGAGCGGAACACCCATCCCAAACTTTGGTCTCATTCCGTCTCTTTCTTTCCTTTTCCAATCCGATTTGTTCCTTTTCCTTTCTTTCTCAGGAATATACTGGCCACTGCGGCACTGAAGCGATTGGACCTAAAAACGGCGGAGCACGCCTTTGTCAAGTTACAGGACTACGGGGGTATTCTGTTCCTGAAACGACTGCAGAACATCCACTCGGACGCGTTGAAGAAGGCCGAAGTGTGTGCCTTTCTCGGCGACTTGGAGGCGGCCGAGAAAATTTACTTTGAGAATGATCGGAGGTTAGGGAGGGCCGGGAAGTGGGGAGGTGACCAAAGGGGATTAAAGATTGGATCGGGTTGATCACATTGAAGGGATCTGGCAGTTGACATGCTGCGGAAGATGTACGACTGGTGCAGGGTGACCCAAGTGCTGCAGAGCACCACCGGAGCAGGCGACGACATACTGGCCCAGCAGACTTGGCAACACGTCGGGGACTATTTTGCGGAGAGACAAAAGTGGTGAGAAATGTACTTATTACCACCGTATTGGAAGAAGGCGAAAAATACATAATATTTATAATATAATACATATTTGGTGACATAATAAACATTTTGTTTGTTTGTTGACATTTGGGGAACTGAAAAACAACAACACCTTTGGGCAGGCAAAGTGCGGCGCGATACTATGAACAGTCGAAGAGCTATGCCCAGTTGGCCCGCTGCTATCTGATGCTGGACGACTTCTCACGCATGGAGACACTGGCCAAGGAGTTGCCGAACGGGCACGAAGTACTCAATGTACGTGATGAACCAGACGTGAATGATTCATTCATTTTACCAATCGTATTAAAGCACCTGGCCGAAACATTCACCAGCTACGGACTTTGTGAACAGGCGGTGGACTGCTATCTGAAGGTGATTAAGCACAAAATAAAATTAGAAGTTAAAACATTTGTTCAGTCCGATCGGATCAGCGAAGCCTTCGAGACGTGCATTAAGCTGAACAAATGGGACAAGGCAGCCGAACTGTCCGACAAATACCACTTGGCAAATGTGGAGAACTTGCTCAGTCAGTACGCCTTTCAAATCGTAGGCAACAAGACCAAGAACCTGGCAATGGGCCAACTTTACCGGAAAGCGGCCAAATTTTTGCAAGCTGCCAAAATAGTCTACGAAGTTGGTGAATTACAGACATGACAGTTTGTAGGGATATGTACTGCTTGAACAGGTGGCCAAGGCGGAACACGAGAAGCAGGCACCCCCGCTGCGTCTGAAGAAGCTCTACGTGATGGGGGCACTTCTGGTGGAGGACCACCACGAGCAGAGCCGGGCTAAGCTGGCCAGGCGGAAGGAGGAGGGGGCCAGCAGTGTGAGTCGGAGGGAGGGAAACGAACAGTAATAATAATAAGCTAATAAGGATTTTCGAGGAGGGTTTTATTTATACCGTTCATCTTCCCAATTACCGTAGTCAACTCAACCCCAATTTCATCACTATAAATGTTAACGGGGAAAAAGATGACATGGCCGGGAGGCGTATGGACCAACAACTCCAATTTAGTGTTTGGTCGCTTAAGGCATCCATTGCGCTGGAGGGCCTTTTGGCGGAGGATCAGAACCTAAGTGTTGAGGAGGTTCGACTGATGGACACTGCCTGGTTGGTTTTGGTTGGTTGTTTGGTTGACTGTGTTGTGTTTGTGTTGTCTTGTCAAACGTTCAAATTGAGGCGCGGAGCGGAGGCATTCCACTTCTTCATGTTGGCACACTCCCAATTGTACCAGGGAGTCTACGAGGCAGCGATGAAGACATCGTTGACACTGACCAGCTTCGAGGACCTGTTGGAACCCATTGAAGTGTACTCGCTGCTCGGTAGGTGTTGTTCGGGGATGGTGTTGCATTGGAATGAGTGATCAGCATTGATCAAAGACCATCACTCAACTCAACTCACAATTTACCAACCATCCCATGAAAATTGCAGCATTGACAGCCTATTTGGCGGAATGCTATGGCATCTGCTCCAAGGCGTTTATGAAGTTGGAGACGATGGAACACATCCCGAGGGAGGAGAGGGACGTGTACGCGGACTTGGCCATGCAAATATTCCTTAAGTTGGCCTTTAGATCTGATCACAATCCCACCCCATCTAATCATCCTGTCCACCACCCCCCCCCAGAAATGAGCCAAAGGATGTGCGGGTTGGTCTGGCGGAGTGTCCGGCCTGTGGCCAGCAGGTGCCCGACCACTCGCTGGTCTGTCCCAATTTGAAGTGCAACAATCGTCCGCCAATTTGTGTAGCCAGCGGACAGCCCATCTTCGAGTCCCAGTTCTGGCTCTGTTCCAAGTGCAAACATCGCGCATTGCAGCGCCAAATTGCCACCTTCGCTTTCTGTCCCCTCTGTCACAGCGAACTCAGTGCTTAAAGAAGAACACATGAGGAGAGTAGGAGGAACGAAGGAACTCAACAAACATAAGAAGGAAAGATGGAAAGAAACATAGATGTGAAAGATCGGGGATCAATCAATGGCCCAGAAAGGATCAACGGACCAATTGGCCAAATAAAAACACTAAAAGTCAGTCTTGCCCAAGAGGAAGGGTTAGGGCGGCCGACTTACACCCCAATCATGTTTTCCAACTGAATTGTGATCAGATCTAATAATAAATGGTGGCAACAGACTCCCTGGACCGAATCGGGAAAACTCGGCATAATCAATCATTTGTTTATTGAGAAAATAAACACATTGGACTAATTTTGTTGTTAATGTCGGGGATTGTAAATGATTGATTCAGCCTAGGACGTGTTAACTTGTCCAATTTTGAATTGGCTGGACATCCCTATTTACATATTATTTAATGTGGTGTCCCCCCTCACTGTTGGTTGTGATGTTCTTCTTCTTCGTCGGTCTTCATCACTCTCCTGCTGCTTCGTCCCTTCGCTTCTCGGCTTTGTTTGTCTTCTCCCATGGGTTTGTATTATCGTACACATCCGTCTAATCCAATCCATCCAACCAGTCCCTTCCTTCCCCTCCCATCCCCGGCTTCATCTCTCCCCTTTCCTCCCGTCCCTTTTCTCATCTCTCCTCCCTTTTGGCATTAAAAACACTTTTCGCCATCGGTTGCCATTGGTTTGGGCCAATGCGCAGCTCGCCGTCGTTTTCACACCAATCCGAAGAAACATCCCTTTCCCTCCCTCCCCCCCCCTCCCCCTCTCTGCCCTTGCCCCTCCTACTCTCCCACCCGCCATCTTCGGAAGGATTATTTCATTTGCCAATCCTTCTTCTTCTTCTTCAATTGGTACTTTTGAAACACCGCAAATTGCGTTTTAAAGGAAACAAAACGAAGACAATAAGGAGAAGAGATTGGACAAGTGACTTCTTCCACCTGCTCAAAACCATCTTCCATTCACTCCATCCGATCCTTCCCGCTTCTCTCCTTTCTTCCAGTTAGATGACTGGCTCCAACCCGCCCTCCTCCACCACCCCCAACAAGTCCAACAGCAAGCGATTCCGTGCGGCCCATGCCAGCTTCCGACTTCGAATGGTCCGTCCTTCCGTTACCTTTCATTTCAATTAAATTGATTTATTCATTTATTTTGTGCCTTTTAGCTACACGAACAGAATGCCCCCGTGAGGAACATTGAACCGGTTAGTTAGTCTGTTCTGTTCTGTTCTGTTGTCTTTTCTTTTCTTTTCTTTCTTTTATTTATCTTTCCCTTTTTGTGTCTGTTTTATATTTTCATTTTTATTTACCATTTTTGGCATTTCGTTTTTTGTTTACTTTTTAATTTCGCTTCGGTACTTTCATCACTTTGCTGCTTTTTGAGAGCAATTCACTGCGATAAATACCGTATTTGCTCCAATTATACCATACCCCCGTCTCCAATTCCTCTTTCTTTTCGAAACCTTTAAAAAGGAGTAAATAAACAAATAAAACTACCGTATCTCAATCAAACAATTGAACGTTTATTATGCGCACAATTTATTTGTATAAATCGGTTTAGCCAAAAAGTTCAGTAGCGAGCAGTGCTTGGAACTCGTACTTCGTACTCGTACTACGAGTTGAAATGGTCAGTACGAGTACGAGTGGTTTGAAAAGGTCGGTACGAGTACAAAGTACGAGCAAATTTTTCGCCATTTTCTCGTACATTTTTGGCAGAAATTTTGATCTTTAACATAAATTTTGATATTTTTCTACCCGTTTTGTAAAATAATGTTAATTTTTCGCCGCGGCGTCTATCGGCGCCGCGAAATTATTAAATTTATTTAGTTTTATTTATAAAAAACTGGAAAAATTTGTTTTTTTTTGTGTACAAGTAGAAGAAAAAGTACGAGTACGTACGAAGTACGGGAATTTTTTGAGGTACGAGTATGAAGTACGAGGGAAAAATCGAAGGTATGAGTACGAGTACGAGCACTTTAAAAAGGGCTGTACGAGGTACGAGCAAATCCTGAAATTCCAAGCATTGGTAGCGAGAAGGGAAGTGAATAGAGAGGTAGTTGCTACTTGCTACCCCTCCCATCCATCCATCCATCCAGCACTCCTCTATGTCTGACTGTATGGATACCACCTATCCCCTCTATCCATCCCAAGCAACTTTCTCCCCTTTTACTTTTTTGCCCTAATCTTTTCTAATGGCCAGCATTGGGATGGTTGAATGGATAAGACGGGGTCGGTAGTATGTTTTCAAAAGTGGAATGGTGAGAAGAGAAAAAGATGAAAAAGATAATCCGATGCCCGGGCAACCAATTGAAGATGGGGGGGGGGGGGAGGTGACGAGAGATTGGGGAAAGAATGAGGGAAGAAGGATGAGAAGAAGCAAAGAGAGACAGAGAGAGCACGTTGAAAAGTCAAATCGGGAACGTGGCGACGAGGGGAAGGGACGGGATGGGTAGGGAATAGTAAAACCCGCCCCTCTGGCCTCACCCTCCTCCCCTCCCTGCTGCTCGCATCCTTCCCCCCCCCTCCCCATCTTTCCCCCTCCCGATTTGGCATCCTTCCGCCATTCCAACTCTATCTCATCCATAAATTTGCGCACGTTAGGGGAGAGAGTGTACCTTCATAAGTAGTTGGCTGTGTGAATGGCAGTGAATGAAGGACCGGGATCTGCTTCGGCGATTCCACCACCACCACCAACAGCAACAGCGACTGCACAGTCGCTCTCTGAAGAGTGAACCTCCGTCGCCAGTGGACGGCATCGGCAAGGAGACATTGGATTTGAGCAGAGTCCTAAGGGGAGGCGGAACTCGCACGGGAAGGTGAGCAAAGGATCGTTATTAAGAAGTGCATTGCAAAGATTGTCGTTCAGTCAGCGCAGGAAGTTGGTGCTCTCCCACTCCACCTCCTCCCAGCACCAGCAGTCCTTTCCGTTCGCCCCTTCGTACACTGCTCCGCCTTCCATTCCCAACCCTTCCACGCTCGGTGTTGACATTGTCTCCGAGGCTTTACGTCGTCGGCAGCAGATTAGCGCACATCAGCGGTGAGTTTGGCTGGGAGAGAGAATGCAGAGGAGAAGAGAGTGGAGAGAAATGAGGAAGGGATTAGTTAGCTAAACATAAGAAAAAAGGGCAATTTGGTAATTGGATGGAGTTGGCTTTGATGAGTTGAGTTTGTTACCGAGTGGCATTAAATTCTAGAAGCTGTGAATTGATTCAAACTTGCATTCCCAACTACCCCCCCCCCCTTCCCCCTCCCCCACCTCTCATTTCATCCCATCCATTCCATCTTTACTCCATTCCATTTTCTTTTCCATCCCATTTTCCATTACAACAGGCGTTCCAGCGTGTTGCGCACTGTGTCTAACGGCGGTGGTCCTCCCGCCCTTCCGGCTGCCGTTCCCCTCTCCGCCGACCACCCCCTCTCGCCCCGTCGTCGCTTTCTCTCCTCCGCCGGCTCCGTTGGCCAACCCTCCGACTCCGACCGTCCCCAACGTGCGCTGACCATCACAATGGGCCATTGGGACACTTTGCGCACTCAAATCCAATCGCCCAAACATTCTACGGCATCCAGCATGGGTCTTACCGGGCCCTTAGGCCAGATGCCCAAGGGAAGTGTTGTGTCCACACTGTCCTGTCCTCCTCCTTCTTCACAACCCCAAAATGGCCAACACGGACAACAACCTTTCTCGTCCATCGGCACCCATTCTCCGTTGGCAGCTCTTCAACAAGCGGGAGGAAGCGGCGGAGGGGGCCAGCAGGGACAGCAACAGCAACAACATCCGTATCCGGCACCAAAGAGCAAGTTCAAGATGGCACACGAGTCGTTCAGGGCGCGCATGCTGCAGGAGATGCACGACAGCAGCGAGGCAGTGAGTGATGGAGACAGCGAGAGAAAGAGAGACATAGAGAGAGAATGGGTTGAGGAGAGAGACAGGGAGGGCCAAGAGACACGGCTCAATAAGGGCGTTACTAAAAAAAAGGGTTAAATGGATTTTGGGCGATACTAAAAAGGGTCAAAATAATACAACAATATATATTTGATATTAGGGCCAAAATCCCCTTCCTCCCCCCCCCGAGAGAATTTAGAATTTGGGCCCGTACCCAAAATTTTTGAAAAATTTACAAAAATTTTAATGAAAAATTTAAAGGGATTAGTTTATTTTTTGTACAAACGTGCTTAAAATGCGAAAAAGTAACTATTTGAGTGTTTTTGTAAATTTCAAATTTTTTCGGCCTCTGTAGCGGCCTGAGTGAGCGTAGGCGTAGCAGCGAATGCCCCCCTGGCCACCTACGGAGGAGAACAGCTCAGATTTTTGGAGAAACTTTTCACGTTTCCAAAAAACAAACCATATGAGATGGTTTATTATCTAATTCTAGATCGTTTTGCGTCTTTTTCCACCTATTATTTTCTAAAAGTTTGAGGGTTGCTGGTTAATTCCGGAACAATAATGGAATTTTTTCGAATTTTTTGAAATTTCTAATAAGAAGTTGTTGAATACAATGAGAGAATGAGAGGGTGTTCGATATATTTGCACTTTCCTTTCTTTCTTTCTTTCTTTCTTTCTTTCTTTCTTTCTTTCTAACAATCCAATCTCAATATCACTCACCATTTTCCCACCCGATCTTCATTTCGCCCCCAATGAACAGACGACCCAGTCAGCCCCAGGCCCGGCTCTGTCGGGGCCGTCTGCTG
>JAQIYK010000544.1:0-13559 GCA_034700465.1 Rotylenchus robustus
TTTCACTGAAAAATAGAGCCCCCCCTCCAATTGAACCCCCTCCAATAGAGCCCCCCCCCCACCCCCGGGAGTTAGAATCCCCGGGAGTTCTATTAGAGGAAATACGGTAAGAACTTACGAGCTAACACCGTTGCAAGCATTAAAACATAGCCAAACAAGAAAAACGCAAGTAAACAGTGAACTGAACAAAAATGCCAAATGCAGGTGCTTGGAGGAGCTTGATTGCATGCTCCTAAAATATACAAAATATATTTTTAAAAATCAAACCACTTTTAAAGGAAAAAAATTAAAAAATAAATTAAAAAAGGGTTTTTTAAGAAATAGAACCAGTGGGATATGTTAAAATCATCATTTTAATACAATACCGTATTTCCTCTAATTATCGCCCCGGGACGGAAATTTTTCAATACCCCTCTGAAGGAGGGGCGGAAATTAGAAGGGGGCGGAGGAAATTAGAAGGGGGTGATAATTAGAGGAAATACGGTATATAAAATTATTTTTTACATTACCGTATTTCTTCTAATAGAGTCCCTCCCTCCATTTGAGCATTCTTTTGCTGCCGGGGGGGGGGTGCCAAAAAATAGAGCCCTCCTCTCTCTAATAGGGCCCCCTCCAATGATAAATGGAATTTTTGGAACATGAATGTTGGCCAAAAATTTTAGACAAAAATCAAAATTTTTCAAAAAGCTTAAATATGATAATAATAGATAAAATTTCTACTAATTTCAATATTTGTTGGAAATTTTAAGAAAAAATTCACATTATTTTTGTTAAAAATACAAATTTCGTACCTTTTTCCAAAAACATTTCAGTCGAAAATTAAAGCCCCTCCCTGAGACCCACCCTTCTAATAAAGCTCCCTTTTCCGGGAGTATTAATTAATTTAAGGCTATAAATAAAAGTTGAATTTTTGCTATTTTTTTTATTTTAATTTATTTTTGTATAATTTTTACTGAAATTTGCACCACAAAAATTTTCTAAAAAATTGAAATTTCAATTTTTAAATTTAATTTTTACCAAACAGGAAATGCAATGCTAGCAAGCCGTTCAAGTCCAATTTGGAACATCACCGGAAATGCCATCAGAATGCCAAACACCGGCACAATTTGTAGGAAAAAACACGTCGAAAGGGGCAAAAAATTGATAGTGCTGGCGGCGACCACAAAGGTGACGACGGAGTTCAGTTGGAACAGCGCCAAACACGCGGTGTCCAGCGCGATCAGCCAGTTGCATGTTGAGCGCAGTTTACTGAAAATAAAAATATTTAATTTTGTTAGTATTTTGAAATTATTCAAAAAAATTTAAAAAATCACAAAATTTTTTTTTAGAAAGAATACAAATTTAAGTGATAGAATAAAACCCCGTAAAGCCTGAAATGTAAGGTCGGAGGCATCTATGGATCCGGCGATGATAAAACGCCTAGTACTTCGGTGGGGACCTTAAAAGTATCTTGAGAGCTCTGGAATAATGTGCCACCGTAGCTCAATGGTAGAGCTGTCCCCGGAAAGGATGGTTGTGGGTTCGAGTCCCACCGGCGGCCAACATTTTTCCATCTCTCTACATTTAAGTACAAATGTAACGGAAAAAATTGGCATTTTATGCGAAAAAAATTAGCAATTTCTTTCGAAATTTGATCATTTTTTGTAAAAGTTTTTTTTTGTTGCGATTCTTAGGGGTGTAAAACCCAAAAAATCATCAAAAATTCTTCGGGTCGGGTTTCGGGTATCGGATCTTCGGGTTACGGGTATCGGGTTTCGGGCGGCAGCCCTGTAGTACAGTAACCCGGCCACAGTAGTTAATGTATTATTTCTCCCGCGATTTCCTTCGAAAATTTGATCATTTTTTGTAAAAAGTTTTATTTATATTTTTTGCAATTCTTAGGTTTGTAAAACCCAAAAAATCATCAAAAATTCTTCGGGTCGGATATCAGGTTCTTCGGGTTACGGGTATCGGGTTTCGGGCGGCAAACCTGTAGTACAGTAACCCGGCCACAGTAATTAATGTATTTCAATGTCTGGTACTTTACATTAATGGTACTTACAGTAACCAGGATACGGTACTTACTTGGATTTGATGGTAGCGGCGACAAGGATCACGTTGAACACAAATCCAATGGAGGACAAAATGAATTTCACGCACAAAGTGGCCCACATCGCTACCGTATGCTGATTACCGTTGGCTTTGAACATGTCCAAATAGGTCACCGGTGGGGTGGTGTTGGACATTTTTGTAAAATGTACTGTATTGATTATTACAGTATGTTACAGTATCTCGTTCCCTACAGTATACCACTTTTGAAGACAAATATGGCCGATTGTCCTAATACAGTATATTATCAAATGTTAACTATATACTATTGGATTGCTCAAAAATACAGTATGTCTACAGTACTGTATTTTACAGTAGTTCTACAGTTTTTACATTCTACAGTACTCTATTTTACAGTATTTCTACAGTTTTTACATTATACAGTACTCTATTTTACAGTAGTTCTACAGTTCTTACATTCTACAGTACTCTATTTTACAGTATATCTACAGTTTTTACATCAAGTCGATTATTAGTAAATATAAATATTACTTTTTTAAACTTACATTTTTTAACGCATTTATAAAAAATAGTGTAAAATTTTTAGAATAAATTTTTTCGAATAAAAACAAAGAAAAATTAAGCGCAAAATGCTTACCGTAAATCCTCCAATAGGAGATCCCCCTAGAAATAGGGTCCCCCTCTAAAGGGTTTTGAAAAATAAGAGCCCCCCCTATATTAGGGACCCCCTCCAGTAGGGGGGGGGTTTAGAAATTAAGAATTTTTGATAATTTTGACAATATTTTGTGCAAAAAAAATCATTAAAATTTCTTGCCGGGAAAATTTTTGAAAAAATTGTTCACAAGAGCCCCCTCCAATTGCGGCCAATAAGGGCCCCCCTCCGGGGGGGGGGGTATTGAAAAATATAAGCCCCGGGGCTCCTATTGGAAAAATACAGTATTTGAACTTTGAACATCTCGGTGATGGTTGATGCAAATAATTTGGGAAACAGTGTTAATAATAATAATATTCGGTTTGTTCAAAAAATAATTGTTAATTATTTTGATACGCTTCAATGACTTTTTTTGGCGAAATGTTAAAAGTTTCCTTTTTTGAAAAATTTGCCTTGAAAAACACAACAAAATGCCTCATTAACAAGTCTATCAACAATGTGATCACCTTAAGTTCAGTACATTTTTTGCCCTTTTTTGAGTACAAAAACAGTTTTGAATTAAAGATTTGCGGAGATAAACATAATGCCACAAAATGTGCCAAATTTCGACATTTCAAATTTCTTGTTCGAATCCGGGTTAGGTATTTTTGATATGCGTATTAAAAGATTGTAAGATTGGAATTATACGCTTCTGAAAACCCAAAAATTGTTTTTAAACCCCTTTTAATGAAAATTATCATAAAATCACAATCTCGTCAAGCTTAAAATTTTTCGATTTTTTTAATTTGTTTTTTTAAATATAAACAATTTTATGATATATTCCCAGGATGAATTTTTTAAGCGTATTTAAGAAATTAGTCATTGTGATGAAAAATGTTTTTTTTTCAAAAATGGCTATTTTTCTTTAAAACCTTTAAAAATTGTCAATTTTTTCAACTAAAAATTGAGCTTATTCGCAAGGTGGAAAACTAAGTTTCAGAAATACATTAAAAATATGGGTGGCCTAGTCCAGTTCAAAGAAATTACATAATTCAATTTTTCCGCAGTTTTATTTATTAATCCACTAGCCGGGGAAAATAGATATTTTAATGGGGGTGGGGGTACCGTATTTCCTCTAATAGAACCCCCCTTCAATTGAACCCCCCTCCAATAGAGCCCCCCCATGGGGGTGGAAATTTGTTCTATATTTTCGAAAAAAAATTTTTGCCATATAAAAATGACAAAATTGGACTAATTCCCATCAATTTTCTGTGTTTCGATTTCGATGATAATTTTTGTACAAATTGTCCAAATTCCAAAGAAAATTTTTGACCAAAAATCCATTTTTTTGACCAAAAAATCCATTTTTTGTCAAAAAAGCGAATTTTTTTCCTTTATTTCCGAAAAATTTTTTACTGAAAAATAGAACCCCCCTCCAATTGAACCCCTCTCCAATAGAGCCCCCCCCCTCCGGGGGTATTGAAAAATAGAGCCCCCGGGGTTCTATTAGATGAAATACGGTACATAGTTTTCCAGGAAATTACGGTTTTCCTTTAAAATCAAACAAATCTCTGAAATTCCTATAAGAACCAAATTTTCGAACATAAAATTGAATCCTAAGCATTTATTCACAAAAATTCGGTTTACCTCAATAGCCTGCCTCGAGCATCGTCGTCTGGAGCGCGTCGGAGCTGCATCAGTGCCCATTCCGCAAGGAAACAGCCAGTGGCATTTTGGCCGCACAAAAGCTTGAATGCGTAAAAAATTGCCAAATCGGTACTGGTCTGTTAACTGGGAGGGCAGTCTATTATCAGGGGGCACGCAATTAACGGGGGGGGGTGGCAAAATAAAAATTTTTAAAAGTTTTTTTTTAAATCCTACAAACGGTCTAATATATCTGTGCTTAAAAAGGGTTTTAACCCACTAAAAAGTGGTTTTAAACCACTTTTTTAAATTTTTTTAAATTTCGAAAAATTTGAGTTTTTGGCCCAAAAACTTTCAAAAAGCGTGCAAAATGCCATTTCGCCACACAAAATCGTAAAAAAATGACAAAAAAAGCTTGAAAAATAATGATTTTTTAACGTTTTTGAGCATTTTTAGCAAAAAAAATCGATTTTTTGAATTTTTTAAAGTGGTTTACAACTGCTCAAAAAGTGGAAAAAGTGGTTTTAAACCATTTTTAAGCACTTTGTAGTTGTTTTTTGGCCGTTTTAGAGGTTCTCTGATCGTTTGTAGTGCACTTAAAAATTTTGATTTTGCCCACCCCCGTTAATTGCGTGCCCCCCCCTGATAATAGACTGCCCCCCCCCCGTTAACAGAACAGTACCAAAAAATTATAAGGGATTTTTGAAGTGTGCAAAATCGTAATATTATTAAGATTGAAGGTTATCCGCTGATTAGGATTTTGTCGTTAGATTCATTCGGACCCTTTGGTCCTTTCCACATTAATTTTGAATTAATTTATACATTAATCTTCAATTTCAATTTATTCACATCAACTCCACAGATTTCTTTTGGACTTTTTTGGCATATTTTACAAAAAATATAATTCAGCAAACATTTGCCAGTAAAGGACACCCAATGTGCCGAGAAAAGACAAAATGTCGTCATTGTCGGCGGAAGTTCGCAACTTCGACTCGTTGGATTTTGTTTGTATTTTCTCATTATTTCTAGAAGGTCATTTTCCGAAGATATGAAAAGGACTAAATTTCGATTTTGACTACAGTACCCCCCCCCAACCCCCTCCCCCCCCCCATTCCTTATTATTAATTGCTTCCGCCAAAACTTTTGTTCCACTTTTACTCAAATGTTTCATTTGTCCCGACAAAGTGACGAGTCAGTCCCATCCATTGACAAAGTGTGACAGAGTGACTAATAATAATAATAACTAATAATGAATCCAATAATGATGGCACATGGCACCCAACACACAACAAAGTTCAGGGGGTGGGGGCTTGGGGCACGTGCTTTGTTTGAAGTGGCTCAAACCAGCCCGACATGGGCCCAACAATCAGTGGTCCGGCCCGGGCCGCCGATTACAAAATTTCGACCTGTCCTGCCAACCCGGAAAGCCGATAGATAAAAAACATTATTTAATTTTGCTTAAATTTACACTTTTACATTGCATTTTTTCAATTTGAGATTTTAAATTGATATTTTTCTTTTTTTTATTTACCAAACAATTTTCCCATTTAAGTTAAAGGTGTACCGAACCTTCTGTACCTTAATCTTTAAGGCCTTCGGCTTTCTCCTCAACAAGCCGGTCCCATCGTCCCAAATGTTCCAATCCAATGATGGCATTGTTTTGATTTGAACGAATTTGTTGGAATTGGAATGATGAAATATATATTGTTGTTGGTGAGAATATTTTGCAAAAAGTTGAGTGAAAATGAGTGTTTATAACAGCAATAAATACTGACCCTTATTATTTTGAAATTCAAAAACTGCCTAAGTTATAACAAATTTTAAATAATTAAAGGGCAATTTGATCATTTTCTCACTAAAGCATTGAACAAGTTTTTGTTAAAACAAAAGATGAATATTAAGAAAATAAAAAAAATGAATAAGATGAATATTTTTGTTTGTTTGTTTTTTTAATTTTTGTTTTGTTTTTGGGAAATAATGCAAAATAATAAATTAAATAAATCATAAATTGCATTTATTTGTTGTGAATAATTTTGCTGGTCAAGTTTTGAGAGATCAATTGTATCGGTCAATTTATGGATGAGATCAGATCATCACTACGGCTGCTTCGATGGGGCGGTGGGACCGCTTTTTGTAGTAGAAAGAGCATTGGAGCGGTGAGAAGAAACAGTTCTTCCGGGCGAATTTGCCCTTTTGCGGGCCGTGCTGGTGGTGTCCGGGCCGGGGCTCCAACTCGGTGCCCGCGCCGGATGTCAACACAATTTGCGCGTCGTCGGCGAGGGCGGGTTCGGTTGATGCGTCATCTGAAGCAGGACGAACATAGTCCGGCATATTGACAACATTGTCCGAAGCAATTTGTCTGAAATGGAAAATTTGATTAGATTTCTCGATATTTCTTGATTAGATTTAAATTTGACAAATTCATAAGTTTTAAACATACCTAGCAAAGAATGTGCTGGCACTCCTCGGCAAGTGTGTGCCCCGCCCGCCGTCCAGAAGGGCACCAAAGCTATGTTTTGGCACATATCGGTAGGAGCCGACGGAGGTCATGGGAAAGGCCCACAGGGCATCGGAGGAGAACAGAATGCCAAACATAAGTGCCAAAAAGGAGTTGCTGATGTTGCTGGTACGAGTTGCAGATGATGAGATGCTTTGTTTCATTTTGAAATTATTGAAGCTAAAATTACCGTGAATAAAAATATTTATTTAAAAATATATCCAAATGAAGGGGTAAAAGGTGAGGGTGGGCAAAAATCGAAAAGGTGTGGGTGTGCGGGTGGGGCGTAAGTGTAATAAGGTAATAACTTAGTAAAAAATTAAACTGATTTTTCCCATGGCGTCCTTTTCCGGTATTTTCCCACTGCGCAGGTGAAATACGAATTAGGTGCCTACGGATGGGCCAAAGTTTAATGTGCGAAGACAATTTTTGATATTCTTATTAGAATGTTTGCCTTATGCTCTAGAGAATTTCCGGAGAGCGTAGAGCACCGATTCTGAGAAGGAATAATTTTTTGGATAATCTTTACCCTAGCAGGTGAGCCAACAAAAAAGTTGTAAAACAAACACCCAAAGGAGTTGCAAAAATGACATTTACCCAAATTTAGCTTGACTGAATTCTTTGTAAAAATTGAAAATTGTAAAAATTATTTTTCAATTTCAAAATAATCTATTTCAAAGTGATTTAAAAATATTGTTTTTGATAAAACGCTTTAATTTGGCTTATATTACTTCATTTTATTGGGGATTTACACAGTTTCATAATTCATAACAAAATTTAAAAATATTTTCTTAATTTATTTTTTCATTTTTTGTTAATTTTGCTCATCGGAGTATGGACAACCACATATTGGCCACACATTCCCTCCACCCTCTCAAGGAATGTGTGGCCAATATGTGGCCAATTAGGCCATATTTATTCCTCGAATATGATTTCAATTCGTGGGTGGGGCTGAGGGTTATTTATTAAGGACAAATCTTTTGAAGCGAATTTTGCCATAAATTGCCCCAATTTCTTGCGTTTTGTTCGGTTTTTCTTTTCATTTTTTCTTTTGTTTCGTAGGGCCACTTTTCACCATGTGAGGTCACCAAAAAGACGGAGGCGGAAATTAAAAATTCTTCCTTATTGCTTAGACTCCGTTTTAACTGTCTGTGTCGTGGGCAAAATCACGAGAAAAAAAACTTCCCTAAAAAATTGCGATGGAAAATTAAACTCTTTTAAATGTAAAAATTGTAAAAATTTAGCTAGTTTTCAATTAATTTATTTCATAAAATGTTGCAAAATCATTGGTTGAATAAATTAAAATTATTTGATTATCGGATTAGCAAATTCGTTGTTTTTGCTATTACTTTTGAAAATAAAAAATGTAAAAATTCGGATTTCAAAAACATAAGCTAAAGAAGCATCTTTTGCCGACCAAATGAATGCGTATTATTCCCCCAGGGGCATCTCCTTAAAAGGCATCAAAAGTCGTAATATGCCCTTGGGGAATAGTATCACCACCCCGGGAAGGGAAGGGGGAAAGAAAGGGGAAGGGAAGGGGGAAAGAAAGGGAAGAGGGAAAGAAAGGGGAAGAACTGCTTTTGCAATGAAAACGCCACCACGGCCCCCGGCGGATGTTTCGTCAGAGAGTGCCCCCTTTAATGGGCACCGCAATAATGGGTGGGAGCAAAAATAAAAGAAAAAAAGGACAAAGAAATAATAAAAAGGTAGTGGGGGAGGTTAGGGCGTAGAGTAGTGGTTAGGGCAAGGTTATAGGTAGGACAGGCGGTAGGAGTTTGGCAGGTATTGGGTAGGGGCAGAGGAGGGGTAGGGAAATGGTAGGGGTAGTAGTAAAGAAGTAAAGGGTAAAGGGTAGAAATATGGCAGGGGGTAGGGATAGGCAGGCGGTAGGAATAGTGTAGTAGTAAATAATTCGCCCATCAAAAATTGTAAGGACGGCATGGCTAGGATGATGCCATTTCTGGTGGGAGGGACAATCTGGGATAGGCGAGGGGAAAAAACAAAAAAAGGATGATTCGGAGCACGCGAGCTCATTAATTGACTGCTTTTTGGTCTTTCCTTTTGGAAAATATCTTCTCCTCCAAAAACACGACTTGATGATGATGATGATGCTACTTGCTGCTTTCTACATTTGACATTTCCTGGCAAAGTTGTTTATTTTTGCCCTTTCGGCTTCCCTTTTGGGAAAATTTCGACAGGAAATGGTCTAGACACTCAAAAACATTCTAAAGTCCTGAATATCAGATCTGCTATCTGTTATAGTGGTTTTTGGCAGACATGTCTACGGATATATCCGGATAAATTACGAATATGGTTTTTTAAATCTTAGTTAAACATTAAATTGACATAAATTGAATTTCAGCGTGTCCAAGCCGATATGTGGATAAGTTTCAAATTTTTGGTGGAATTGGATGATTTTTATATTGAGACGGATACAAAACGGATAAAATCCGGATATGACGGATATTCAAATCTTTCACTTATAAAAATTAATTCTTTTTTTTACTAAAACTGTTCGTATATGTCGTATCCATATGTCGATTTAGATTCTTTGAAATATTTGCCTTAATTTTTTATTGGTTGCATAAATACCAAATATTCATTTCCGTCAAACTTCGGATTTACCCCGTGGGCATGCCTGGTTTTTGGGAAATATTTCCAAAGGAAAGTCGCGTGAATAACAATGAAAACCACTAATAGAAAACACTAAAATATAAACAAACTAACTAACTTATTAGTGTTTTTCATATTTGGAAAAACACTAATTTGATGAGATAATAAAGATTTTAAAAAATCCTTATTTTTTGTTTAGAAGTAATTGTTCCAAAAATTTGCGAACAAACGGATTATGGTCATTTGACCGGATGCAAAAGATCAAATTTGACCGGATCGGAGTTAGTTAACTAACTTCGAGGGATCGTGGCAAGATGGCGGAAGGAAAGATAAATTAAGTCTGAATCGGACGGACTCACAAATCCAAATTGTCTGTCGTCTACTACCATTTTCTCCTCATGTCAAAGGTACTTCCGCCGACAAAACAAAATCCTTTGCTATAGTTATTTGGTATTGTCTTTTATTGTTCGAAAATGGTCAAAAATAGCAAAAGTATTCGTCTGCACAAAAGTGTTTTATTAATTACTGAATCCGGTGACGTAAAAAGAGCCTAAAATCGTTATGTTTATTGGTTTTTTGCAAATATTTTACGTTGTTCGCCTTTTTCCAAACAATTTTAGGCAAAGTCCTTACGAACATCAAAAAACTAATAAATAAATATCTCATTGTGTCAATGTGCTATTTTTATCTTCATCATTTTTAGTGATCACTGAGTTTTAATTTTGTGTTTTGTTTTTCCGCCGGTGTTTTCTTCTTTGGGTGTGCATTTGGTCCTATAATGTGTACTGTGGGTAAAGTGTAATTGACAATAATTATAATTTAAGCATTGACATTGACGTTGAATGAATAACAAAAGGGCGATAGGTGGGTGGGTGCCGAACGGGTGATTAAATGCCCAAAATGCCACCTTTTTTATTTTGTAGTCACATTGGACTTATTTTTGCCGGTTACATAAAAATTAAAAAATTAAATAATAAATTGTAGAAATTATGCATAAAATAGAATGAAATGCATTAGTATAACTTATAAAAATAGGCAAACAATAAATATATAAAAGATCCGATTACAACTCCATACAAAGTACAACCTACCTTATATAAATAATAATTCAATAAATACTAATAAGTGCAAAAATGAAAAGTGATACCCGATATGCCAATGCCATCCCTGTCGGATATTAAAAGGGGTACCCTTCTCCCCTCCCCTCCCCACCAACCCGAGAATCGGGGACTCCCCCACTTTTTGGTCATCCGGTAATACCCGGCTTTACCATCCTCGACATCCTCAACTCTCTATCGTCGTTCATACAGAGATGGAAAATCCTACGAATGTAGAATTTCCGAGATTTCTGAATTTTTATGGAATTTTTGAGAAATGTTCTAAATTTTTAAAGAAATTGAACATGCTAGTGAAAATATTGTTAAAAGTGACTTGTTAGGAAAATAAAAATAAAATATATATTTTCAGAAAATTATTAAAATTTTATATAATTTGTGAAAAAATCCATCCCCGATAGGGATCCCCATCCCCGAACGGTCCATCTTCTGTCTTCTTTGTTCCCACCCTAGCCCATCACCATACTGTATACATTGGCCATTTATATATGCCAAAAAAAGAGTTTACTAAGGGATATTTAAAGAAAAAATATTTTTGTCCCAAATTGGCTTAAAGAATACATTTAATAAATTATTTATTGCTTAATCCCTAAAGTCGAAGCCAAAAACATTAACCAAATAGGGAACAAATGGAGCAAGCAACTCATGCCAGAGTTATTATTGGAATGTTTCGCCAAGAAATTGGCCAAAAATAAAAGTAAATTCAAATGAAATTATGACAAATTTAATTTTGGGGGCGAAACACACGCAAAATATCCTCCCCAAATTGGCTGAAATTCATCCATTTCGGGATTGGTTGGGCAAGAGGAAATCCAATCTTTTTGTCCCGAAATGCCCTTTTAATTGTGTGTTCTATTGGGGTAGTACAAACTCAATGAAAACAATATTTGACCTAATTTATTGGGGCGACATCAAAAAACATAATTATTTTTATCGACCAAAAATCAGACCAAGAAATTCCCTACATAATTTGGGAAAAAAATAATAATTTGTGCATCTTATTAGCTCAATTTTTGTCAAATAAGGATTGTTACCCAATTTTTCCTCTGAAATTGCGTCATTTTTGTTTGCCAAATATTTTTTCAAAAATTAATTATCGCCCCGGGGCGGAAATTTTTCGATATTCCACGAGAGGCGGAAATTGGAGGGGGGGCAAAAATGAGAGGGGGCGTTTTTTTCGAACATGGTACTTTTTATCTAGAAATTTATACTTATTTTTTGTAAAAATTTTTGACAAAATCTTCAAAAAATTCAGACAACTCAAATTTCCAGAAAATCATTATTGCAGTTGTGTGTAATTAACTCCAGTCTGTATAGTAAGTATAAACATATGTATATATTATTTTATATAAAAATTTTAATCATCAAAGGTGGTTAAGAGTAAAAAATACAATTTTCTTTAAACTTTCATCAGAACGCTGAAATTTTATTATCCAATTTTGCCTTTTTCACATTTATTGCCAAAAACTGATTTTTTTGCAAAAAAAAATCCATATGCATGCATGGTTCGGAAAAAAGGTATACTAATTCTCCTCCCTTCTTAGGTGGCTAAAAATCACACATGTTTTTCAAATTATTATAAATATTAAAAATACAACGATATCATAAATTATAAGCACACGTTTATAACTTCAGATAATCGGTCAAAAATCGGCATTCAATATTATCACAACACATAGAACATCAATAAATTGATCATTTAATATTTTATTATTTTTAAGGAATTCTAATGCTTTAGAAAGTGTGACAAAATATCAAAATATGTGAAATATTTGTTGTGAATGTCTGCGAAGTTAGCGACCCTCAATGGTTTTTGTGGAATTAGGTTGTTTCTTGTTTGTACCCTTTCACAGATCGCAACCTCAATATGTTTAGGCCAACAATAAGTAATAGAGGAAAGCGGCACATATGGCAAAGAGCAAAGCGTAGACGAGCATTTCCATCGGTCCATTCCTGAATAGTAAATTTATGAAAAATTATTATTAAAAAACATCAAAAATCAATCTACTAGGTCGTTGCATAAAAAAGGGCGGTTTGGTTTTTTCGAATTTCTCCAAATTTTACTTCCCGAAGTAAGGCATGTTTGGTACCAACGCGCAGCCCACAAAGTCTCCTTTACAACGCCATCCACAGGTTTTTATCAAAAACTATTAGTTCGAGAGTTATGGTCGATTTCGTAATTTTCGCAAAATTGCACCTTTTTGGCCGTGAAACATGAACCTAGCGCGTAGCGCCAAGATCAATAGTATTTAAAAGTCTTTATGCTTTAGTTTTCTTATTTTAAAGGGAAATAGCAAATTTTATTTGCAATTTGCAGTCTAGCCTAAATAACATAAAAGCTATTTTAGTCAATATTTATTTCCATTTAATTTTGATTATTTAAATCCAAAAAATTCTATTCAAATGTAATGATAAAGCCTTAATATGAATTTTTAAAATGCTAACAAGAAACATATTTGATAGTGCTATATCAATAAACCCTGATGTGAAATAAAAAGTTTTCTTAAAAATGCAAAATTTTGGAAAGCCAAACCAACCTTTTTTCTTTTTCTGTACCATCAGTCTTTTTATCTGTTTGAGACTCCCTCTTGTCGTAGCTGTACTTCCACTGTTCGGCCTTAAATTTTGGATTAAAAATTAATTTTAAAAAAATCGCACCTCGACAATGTCACCGATGAAAAAGTCTTCCTTCATTTGTCGCGCATCTGTCGAGTGACCTAAAAGTAAATATTATACATAAAAAATATAACATTTTGTACAACACTAAACCTATGTCCTCGAATGCTTCAGTTCGGTCTTCGCCAGCCTTCTCCATCAACACTTCCATTCCGCCAGGATGCTCGTCCAAAAACTTTGTCACATCGTAAACCTGAACATTTGTTAAAAGTTCATAGTTCATGTTTAAAACAATTAAAGATTTCAGTATTAGTAAGTATGTACAACGTATGCAGATGCAGGCCCGTAACGAGGGGGCTGAAGCATACGTCGGCAAGGGGGGGGGGTCAAC